>JAQGAH010000011.1:0-169333 GCA_034696885.1 Lepidocyrtus paradoxus
AAATGCTGCTGGAGGAAGTAATGATGTAGAGAGATGGTGGGCAGGCTAAGTACTCAACAAGTATAAATGCTCGTCATTCCTTCCTACTCCCGTTATTGACAGATGAATCGTGAAGTATAAACCTACCTTAAGTCAGACTAGTTCATATTTCTTGTAAGCAGTGTGCTCCTAATAGACTATGTATTTATGTGGTTATGATCGGATAGTGATAGTGGTGAATCAGATGAAATAGGAGTATTTAATAAAACCTCTCATTTAATACTGAGCAGGGATTCATTGATATTATTAGCGTGCTTTTCTCCGAATCCAATAGCTGGAACACTCGGAGCATGAGGATAGGGATGAGTTGCGACTAAGTAGTATAATAAGTCTGGGATATTGCTATAAATATAATGAATAGAGAGACATACAAGACGGCTTGAAAGTGTTATGAGAGTAACCCTTTACTTGCTCCCATGAGAAATATCGAAATGGGAAAAAATGTTTTATTTTTAGGACAGGACAATTTCTCCTCACTCATGCGTACGGAAATTATGGAGAGGAAGAAACTATAGCTTGTTGTGAAAAAGGAGGAAGAGGAGCCAGACCAGAGAGAGCTATAATAAGAGATGTAACAAGCAATGTCATGACTCTCTAATACTACTTTACAAGAGAAGAGACTCGAATTGATCCACTTTCTTCCTCTTAAGCAACTTTTCCGTTCGTTGTTGTTGGAGAAGGGAAATGGGTTTTGCGTGTAGATTGACATATGATGGGAAATTGGAGGGTGAGTCAACCCATATGACAGACACATACTCACGTACCCATTTTGCATATGGGAAGGAATCACAGTTTCTTTGGTGTGATTTCATTCAAATTTGAAAGAAAAAAATGTGAGCTGGCCTTTTTTGAAAATTTGGTTTTTTTTAAACTGTACCTTTTTCCTTATCCATTTATTGGAATTTTCATTCGAGTTTATGGATATATTTAGTCTTCATAATGGTGGATCATGCTGGGCTAATAAAGCATACAAATAAGGGGCATAAAAATGTCTGGTTAGTAAAAAAAAATCTAATGATGATGATGACGATGATCAAGTTGGTGATGTGATGATTCACTGAAGAAAATTCTTAAATCATAAATTTGTCTGAGTAAAATAAGGGGAAGAAGGCATAGTGGAGATGACATGGTGTGCACTGCAACCATATATACCTCGCCATGATCACGACCTGTCAATAACGAACCCAGGCGATGTGATGGGATATGAGGGAGATCCTCCTTCTCTTAACTCAGCCAAATATTAGCTAGTCGTTTAAACAGTCTTCTTAAAGATTCCCCATGAGGAGGTAATTAGGCGTTTTATCAGTTTCGACATGTATGGTCAAAGGCTCTTCTACAATAATTGCATGCATGCATGTTCACCAGCAAATCTCTCAAAATGTTATGACAAGTTTAATCTGTCATTAAAAATTTGAAGCAAATGAGTACAAGTACACAGACGCTGGAATGGGACAGAACAGAAAATAAGATTGAAATTCACCTTTTTTCGAATGGGAATATAAAGGTGATATTTAAATATTGAAAAAAAAATTAATTGGCGTCCTTTCGACTAATCCATAAAGGTTATGTGATTTACTGACGCGCACATAAACCCTTCATCTTTCTCCTTTCTTTTGCTGATATGCATAAAAAAAATAAGCGACATATTTTTCTTTCAATCTGTAATCGCCAGATTCTCATTATATTTTTGTAGCCATGTAAATTTAATATCGCGTTCTGAGCACATATTCCATTATTGTCACTATTGTTATGTTAAATCAGGTTTTATTTAGTCATTTAGTGTGTAAGTTCATTTCAAGTGCTAAGAAATGATCATCCATTCCATTGCACTGCTTCATCATCTGTGCAATTGACGCTGACAATGCGAAAGGGAGAAAGGGGAAGAGCCAAAACCTATTTTTTCCTTCCCCTTAATCTTCTTGTTTCATGGTTGATCAGTCGTTGCTAAATGAGATAATTTCATGGCCATTACAGCACATCACACATCTTTCCTAATTCATCGCTTGAAAGGCTTAGAGCCCATCTTTTTATTGTGCAATACAGGCTTAATGTTCACCATTATTGGAAGGAGAGAAGGACGGGCGTCATTTTCCGCTGACATGAGTCTCGTGTTGCCCATATGAAATGAATTGGTTCCGGTGTTATAAAAAAATCAGAGACAAGCTGAGCACAAAACCTGTGATGGAAGTAGGTACCTGTTTATGAGCACTCACAATAAATACAATAGCAAAAATGCTTAGGCAAAACAGATCCTCGTCTTTTTCCTCAGCCGTCCTCTTTTCCTGTTCCATATGAGCAATGTTGGCTGTCAACCAAGCTGGTTGAAGAAATGAGTGACATTAAAAAACCTCAGTAATAAATATGTGTAAGCATATTATGCATGGATGCTACATAGCTATAAATGAGTTTGGTGAAGAGTACGGACCCTTTTCTGAGGAAGGAAGGGCTTATATGGGTTTCTGTGAGAAGAATGTTCTCCTTGTCATCAAGATGACATTAAAGATGCACAGATTTTTATTTTATTCGAAGAGGCAGAGTATATTATTATTATGATGGTGTCATTCTTTGAAAACGTCATTTCATTTAGGAGTCAAACAATGAAAGAGATGAGCGATATCGGAAGGTAGGATTCTACTATTTGGGTGAGGCAGCATGTGGCCAAGTATAAAGGTGGCAGTATCCCAATGGTCATGTCATTTTAATTTTGCATCATTATCACCATGCATTGGTAAATGCTTTCATCTTTGGCTCATACTTCCTCATGAGTAGAATGCTGTCATTAGGACCGGACATGACAGAATACTGCTTGGCAACATGCTACCTCACCCAAACCGTACAATCCTACCAGATTGAATCATCTTTTTTTTTATTGGAAACGCAAAACCTTCTTCTTCACGCTGAATCGATATTTTTGAATACCTTAAGGTTACTTGGAAAAAGGGAGGCTAGAGAAAAACACGTGTAAAAATAAGGTCTTTATTTGCCTTCTTTAAAAGCCCTCACCCCAAGAAAACTAATACCAGTAAGCGGGCAAATATAAGAAAATTGCGTGAAATAAAATGCACTTTTCAAACTTGATCCCTTTCCACAGCAGTTTAAGTTTAACATGTGAGCAACCAAATAAAGAAGAGAAGCAGGCAGAGCAAAAGAGTCTCATGATAATCATCATCATCATCATCAACAACAACATCATCATCGTTTAAAGAAAGACCACAAGCAACTTGGAATTATTTATAAGGAGAAGCTCAGTCCAAATTACAGGGCAACCTGCAACAACGTTATGAAGCTGAGAAAGATAGGGATCCAAAAGGCATATAAAAATCTACGTAGAAAAATGTGTAGGTATATATGTATTTTTTTTTTGAAAAAGGCGTTGTCTCCACTAAAAGACCCAACAAGAAAAATCAGATAGGCTTGAGTTGAGTAGTACACCCCTCACTCTTAAAGAGAAAGATAGAAGATGAAGAAAAAACGCCCTATCACCTTTCTAATAATGAAGTCACCCTTCTTTAATTTCTTCTTCTCTAAAATACTTTTATACACAATTTCAGCCATACAGGCATATACTTACCTGCTGTAAATACTACCTTTTATGCAAGTCGCAGAGTTGAAGGAAGATGATAGAGAAGAAAAAAACAACGAAAAGAGGAGCAAAAATGTTGAATATGTCGAGTCTCTTCCCATTATCCCATTCCTAAAGATTATGGGGGCCGTATGGTCACTCAAATGAATTAATTCGTCCTTTGACAGCAATTCACAATCATTTAATGTGTCTCATTGAGATCCTCGTTCTGAAAATCATATCGTCATGTGAACACCATCTCGGATATATTTAGAGTTGTCACGTGAGAAAAAATCATAATTTTGCAGTTCCCCTTAATAAAGGTGAGGGTGACCAGGATCATCATCATCAGCAGCATGATAAGACGTAGTATACTCTTCTTAGAAAAGTGTATTGAGATGAGACCGGAATGAAAAGGAGGCACACAAGTTTCTACCTTTGCCAGTACTGCACTTCCACCTGTACCATCTTACCATGTACCTTCTGTCAACTTTGGAGCTGAAAGGATGAGCTGAACTGCAAGAGTGCAACGGAACTGTATAAAAAATCATAAAAAGAGTGAAACAAATACCTACACTTTTTATCTGCTTGTTACACACATATGGTTAGATTTTCACCAAAGACTAAATCTTAGAAATGAATCATTCCGAAGTATTTTTGAGCCACAAGTTCATCATCCGTGGAATGAGCCAATCAACTTGATAACAATTGATTTGGAAGCATAAATATACGAGAAATGATGAGACAAATGGGATGAAAATGTTGACCGATGACCGATCGTGAGCTGGAAAACTTTTTTTATGATTCTTGATGGGAGATAAAGATAAAATTGCATTTGACCTTACCATATCACTTAAGCATTGTTAGAAACTTATAAAGACGCGATTACGCTTTGTTTCCTTTTTTTTCGTAAAGATTCTCTCCTCGTATCTTTATTCATTCATTCCATTCATTCATTCATCAGCCAGACGGAACGGTAGTCCAAAGGAGCTTCTTGGGTCGGGTTGCACAAGGATGAGAAGAAATGGGACAGATTTTACGGCTGTAAAATGATTATGGGCTGTGTATTAAGTGTGCTAAGATGGGGAGGATGTGGATGGGCTACGTGTGCTGCAGCTTGTCTCTCGTTCAAGGTACTCTCTACATGCAAAGTTTATCCACTTCTTGTAAAGTTTTTCTTCCTTCCTCCAAGATCAAAAGTAAGATGGGAAGCCGATGATAATAATTTTTGTTTTGTGTGTGGGTGCTAAAAGTAAACACGAGCATTTTTAACTGAGCATGTAATAGAGTGTCTGTATAGTACCATAATGTCCCATCATAACCATTTTTAATATGACGAGATGAAAGCATAATTTTCACATTTAATGAGTCTGTAATCCCCTTCCCAAGTTTATGCCGGCTCAATGCTGTAAACGGAAGAGGGGGAATGCATAAGACTTACGATTTAATTTAATAATCCTCATCATTTTCATATGGCTAAAAGTGATCCTTCCTTGCTCAGCTCTTTGGGATCGCTTTACTTTTACTCCACAACGTGATGCTGATATGGGCATTATGGATGGAGGAAGAAAAAATGCAGTTTTTTTATGCAGCCCGCTTTAACCTTCAATAAAAAAACGTTGAATAACTAGTATGCTTAAAATATCATCATGATCTTTTTGGAATGCAGTTTTTTTTTGCAAATGGAAATAAAATGAACATCGCGCTTCTGATATGAGATATATATTTTATTTATATATCATGACACAGGTCTTCACATTTCACATTTAATATAATATATTTTCAATAGACAAGACTGAGACAACTATCCACACAGAAGAATCTTGTATAGTTTCACGCAGTACTCATAATGTAAGATATCCCAGTATACACTGTTGTGGATATGACAGCAAAAAAAAAATATCATGACTTTTCTCTGACGATTAATATGACACTTTCTCCCCTACTATGTCGCATCGCATGATATAACCTCATGAATGGCTGATGACAATGATCATTCATCGTAATTTTAAAATGTAGCTTTGTAGTCATAATAGTAACATTGTAAAACCAGTGGCCACTTAGTGGGTGGCTGTGTGTGCACAAAAACATATAGTATTTATAATATATTTAGATATAGATTTCTTACGCATTTAGTATATAACCAGCATATTAAATATATTTTTATATGTAATTTCCATAAAATGTACAGGTCAAGACGAACATTGAAAATTTGTTTCTCCCTTTTAACAATTAGCACACAGTTTTCACTCACATTTTTGTTCCAAATAGTTATAAATATATAGATGTTATACAATATCCAAAATATTCTTTTTCTTCCACAAAAAACAACAAGACGCCCATTTCGCTAAAATCCCTACAAAGTCTAGATAGCTACCATAGTTATCATAATTAAATTAGCTACAGTTATCTTACCTTTACGCCGACGTGAAAATCATGTACCTGATTGTTCGCTAAACGGAAAATAACTTTCAGCTTGAGTGCCTAACTAAACATAATTTATTAAAAGTATGCGAGTTATACGGTTGGTTTTGTGTTTTTAACAAACAGAAAAAAAAATATTTTTTATAAGTTATTATTAATATGTTTAAAAAAATTGCAGTTTGGTAAGTTGTTCGTTTTGATTGTTTTTAAAAGGATTGTTACCAAGAGATAAAAAAATTAATTAATCAGTCAGTGGGAACAATCATGTAGCATAGCTATAGTTGATTTGATGTAAATCTGTACATGATGTATAAGTAATTCCAGTAATTAAAATAATACATATAAATACAATATACAATTTAGTAAGAGTAGAGTGCATGATATTATGCAGCTGTCCTAAAACCGAACGATCGAGAAACTCAACTTAACTATTACGAGGATCATCCATCGACTACTTAACTTAGATTGCACCGTTGTAAAATATACTGCGCTTAATTATAATATAAAGCTGCTGTTTCCACTACGACATAACAGTAACTAGCATCTAGTACGATCATAGTAATACTAATATCAATTATCAAAAAAATATTAATTGTTATCATCAGAGTAAAAATATGTCGTAAATAACCGGTAATGATAATACTATTGTGAATTAATCGCAAAGTAACATTGACGATGATAGCACTAACCCCTATCTACCTACTTATGTAGTACGCACCAATAACAACTCAAAATGCTAAACGATAAATTAAGTTGGACTCCAAAAACTACCTACTTCCCGTATGGACTCCTTATAACCACCTTGCCTCATTATCCTCTCACATTAATGGATGGAAACCAACTATAGTTAAGCTGGTATAAAGCAGAGCAAAAGTCTTCAACTAAAACGATCCTCTCCGATGACACGTGAAACAAATCGACAACAAAGCAAACACAACATAAGCTATTCTGGTAACAAGGTGAAAAGAGTGCTCGAGTCTTAAGAGTAAAAGTGCATAAAAGTGAAATGACAACTGATCAGGGGGGAAATGAAACGTGTTTAATTTTTAACTTACTCTCACGCTACGTATAACACTGCCTAATTTAATTAATGCTGCAGATCGACAGAAGTAGCTTACAAGTCTTGTTAGGAACTTGATAAAACTCATCGTTAATAAGCAGCTATAAACATCTAGAAAACTAGAAATGTTTGTGTTAGAAATTAGGTTTCAAGTCAAATCTCTCCTTTTGTTTTTAGTAATGCATGTTACTAAAGACGTGTGGACTGGTGTGTTTGTAAAATTTAAGTAAGTAAGATTACCAAGAAACTAGTCATATCCCATATTAGTGTACTGTACAATACCAATTAAGATGTTTGCAACTAATTTTAATTAAGATAAGATACTTACTCGATAAGAATTGTAGAAACATTTAATTTTTTTCTTTGTAGAACACATTGTATGCTGTCACAGTAATTATAGTTTAGAGCGAGATTTTTTTTATGTAGGGATTTTGAGTTAAACACATGACACGACACGAGACACATTGTTATTACATAAATGACCTTGACATCCCATATTTATGGGGTCAGTGAAAAGTATTCAAAAATGAGTTTGCCTGTATGATGGAAAGGAAATGTAGAAAAATTGTTGCTGAATACTTGTGATGATGAAGTCGCTATAAAAACTATCAAGTTCCGGTTTTTTTTTTACTAATATTCTCGTAGAACGTTTATGAGTCCTCCATACAAGTTATTTGTGCGTATGCCTGGCTAAACTCTAAAGTCAATTCAGAAACATGATGATATATAATGTACTGACATCAATTTCCCTTCCCCTAGCCTAGTCCTATCCGAGGAAACTTTTTTCTTTTCCTTTCCTAAACACACAAGTATATAGTAATATACGAAATATTTAGAAACTTGATATAAAACATTTCTCTCTCAATCACTCACAAAAACTTGTAAACAGCTTTCCCCACTCGTTTCAGTCAGAATCAGCTACATTTGTTTCAATAAATATATATAATATAGTAAGTTAGTGGACAGTTTACCAGTTTAGTTTAGCCTGATAAATCTTTTTTTTAGAAATTTTTAATTACAGTTAGTTATCTCATAAGTCATGTAAAAATGGGTATTCTTTTTTGTTGTAAATATAGTTGAAAATCGTTATTATCAAATGTTCAAATGTTTCTCATAAAATGTGTTTGGTCTGTTTCTATCCCAGTCCAGAGGTGTTGGACTGACATGGAAAGTTTTTTGACTTTGGAGGTCAATATTAAGATTAATTTTTAATGACGGGTTGAAAAAATTTGTATAGTTTTGGATATATCCACAGTCACGCAACATCAACACACATAACACGATCCACGATAGAAAAATGTAAACACGCTTAATTTCAGATGTACCCCTTAAGATGTACTATAGTTTGATTGCTGATAATTAGATTTACAGTTAGAAAGTATCCAGAACAGTGTTGAACTTGTTGAAAAGGATTTCTTATGATTTGTGAGCGTTCCTGGTTTTTTTTAGCAAAGTGCAGACAATTTGATTACCCTAGGTGCTTATCAGTTATCCTCCCTACATGGCTACATTAACAGTATTATATTGTAACTAACAATTAATTTGTGCTTTGTGACTTGTTATATGAACTGGCAATTAACTGAAACGTATCAACAACTTCTAGCAGCAGCCCCAAACGCCGGATGAGGAGTTTGGCTCAGAATTTTTGTCAAAATTCTCCGTCGAGTAAGTTGATAATATCATAAAAAGAGAAAGAATGGTGTGCGTGGTTAGATGAACAAGTAGTTTAGTTTAGTAATATGAGATTAATTTTTTATGGGGCATTCTGCAACATCGAACTCTATCCCCATAAATGTAATATATATAGTTAATTTGTTGTTAGATTGAACATCATTCTTTATTGTTGTAGAGCTTTTTCGTTAAAATGACACAATAGTACATATGCCTAGCTAGTTAGTGATTTTGATAAATTAGTCATCGCCTATACGACAATAATGATATATATATATATATGATGAATGAGAAAGAAGAAAGCTCAGTTCACAGTAAACACTTTACTCAATCCCAAAAATCTTGAATAGAAATATATTTTTAAAACGGTTATCATACCCCTTAACAATGATGATAACCAAGACTACCCCACACTAATATAGTTTGTTTCAACTGGCAAAATATCTTGGAGATAATTTGTATCATTTTTTTACACTGATGAACAACGACACAGCAAAACACACGACAATATATAGTTTCCCTTAACTATGTTACACACTAATTTTTCAAGTATCAAGTCAGGTTCCAACTTTCCAAACATACTGATTGTTTCCCTACGTTAAAGACTTTTTCCCATTTCTCCAACTCTGGCTGGCCATTTTATCAGGTAGATCACGTTATCGCAATAGTAAGAAATAGATTTAGCGTTGGCTGTTTCTTGTAAAAAATAGTTTTTTTTTCTTTTGCTAGCAGCAATGAGGATGAGTAAAACCTGTTTTGTAGCAAATTGTCCAGTGCAAGGAAGCATCAGTAGTTTCATATATATTTTTTTGGCGACCTTTTGTTCCACCTCTTTAAGTTTCCGTTCTACCATAACTTTCTACGTAGAAACCTTATATTTCTCTATTGTAATATTGGACTACAGTTTGTTATAATCAGTTTACGTTTTTTCTAAATTTTCAGCTAAATATTTTCTACCTGACCTATTATTACTCATTTTACCCATCTTTCTGACATTGGTTGAAAGCAAAAAGAAAGAATTTTAGTGTAGTTTTCTTTGCTAATTTCAAGTAGATCTATACCTAGTCAGATTTCTTTTCCCCAGCCAGACCAACATCAACTACTTCCCTGTTCCCTTCATTGCTCACTTGCATAATTACTTTTAGCTAAAACAATTTGCCCCAAAAAGTTTTCCTTTGTTCAAAAAACTGAGTTAAGTACGTAGTAGTGGTAGAATATGGGGGGAAAATTTGTAATTAAATACTTTTTTTTCTCTCCAGATTATATACAACATTGAGAATAAGCACCGGGCATATATTTATTTGTTATGTGACTTACTGTAGAGGAGACTGCAGACGAAGGGAACATCTAGAGACGACAGCGTACTTAGATTAAAGACAAGACGGCGATGACGAGGCGAACGAGAATGTATATAAGTTATAGTGATAAAGACCACACAGTGAGTGAGTGAGAGTGCAAGAACTAATGGATAAGTACAGATATTTTTTTGTAGTATTCATTTCGCTACTTTCTTCAGGAGAATGTTATAACGGGATAAAAACGGACAAGATTTCATTTAATGATTAGTTTTTTTTTCTTTTGCATTTTGGGAATCCTTCGAAAGAGGCAGGACTCGCCCACGGTTTTCATCACCGGATTCAGTAATTATGATAGTAGCGCCGATGAAATGAGACTAATTTAGTATAATTTGCTTTCTAGATGATTTTTTTTTATAAAATTAGTGACACATAGATACATATCCTAACCATTTCTTTACTCTTTTTGTAATGGTATGTAAGTAAGTTATCATTTGAATATGATTTGTTGATGTATAGTTCTGTAAGTTGAACCTTATTATTGGCCCGGAGCCATGTAGCTTGTTTGCAAAAAAAATTGACCCTGTAATATTAGTTTTTTCTTCTTTTGCTGAGAAGTGTTCTTGTTGCTTTGATATCGGTGAAGGTTATAAAGTTTTCAATGAATATGGGAGAAATGACAACAGGCTAAATATGATCACCAGCGACTATAATTTAGGGAGCACCTTGTATTTCCAAAAATTCCGATTGTGGTTTGTTTGTTTGTTTGATGATGATTTTTTTTAGAATGAAATCACAGACCTGTGGTCACAATAGGAAGGTCCTCAGAGGTAATAGTGTGGGGTAATGTTGACTGAGCGAGACGTTGGTGTTGCTGCTGCTGGGGAGTTGAGCCACCTAAGTGGTGAAGAGAGTGCTGTTGCTGTTGAGGTGGGGGAGGTTGTTGTTGCTGCTGAGGGTTCGTCATCATATGAACAGGTGTGACACTACTGCTCCCACTGACAGCAGAACTGGAAGCTCCAGCGGCACTAGAACCACTGGTCACAGTACTACTAGGACCGGATGCATTACTGGCAGAGTTTTTCTCCCGTCTCGTCCGAAGCTTTGTGTGAACTTTGGCATGCCTCTTTTTCTCGTCGGAGCGAGCAAACTTGCGACCACACGTATCACAGGAAAATGGTTTTTCCCCGGTATGCGTCCGGACGTGAGTGGTCAGGTGGTCAGATCTTGAAAAGCTTCTCATACAGATTCGACATTGAAATGGTTTCTGACCGGTGTGGATTCGAATATGTCTCGTCAGTTCATCAGAACGACTGAAGCGTCTGTCGCAGCCTTCCACTGGGCAAGCGTATGGTCTTTCATGAACTGGGGTTTTGCTAGGCCGGTTGGGATACCGACGTGGCTTAACTGGAACGAGTCGGAGTGGACCAGCCTGTTGTGAAAATTCAGGGAGGACCTTGAAAGCAATTAGAAAAAGGAATGCAATCTTTAGTACAGTTGTCTTATGCAAACGTAATGTTCTTCGCATTCCAAAGTCTTCTTGGAGTATGCAATGAAATGCGAATATTGAGCACTGTATGAATACAGTTGTTTGAATGACAAAAAAAATCGTAAGGTTTCTTACCTGTGATAAAATTTCATGGCCTTTGGAAGTGCTTGGGTTGTACTCTGCGAGTCCAACTGAAGCCGGCCCACTGGCATCCTGAGTACTGGAAGTCTCCACTGATGGTGGTCCACCAGCACAAAATTCTGAGAATGGTTCCTGTTTCGGTATGACTGGCAATTGATCCTGAGAAGTTTGTTCAAATTCCGGGGTTGCCCACGGATGGTACTTTGGTTGAGACTGTTGGGGTTGTTGCTGTTGTTGAGGTTGGGGAGGCTGGGGTGGCTGTGAGGATGGCTGTTGGGGCTGAGGAGGTTGTTGACGGAGTGGATCCTCCGCCAAAATATAAGGGTCGAATGAAAACTCCGAGTGTGAACTATACTGTGGAGCACCGCCGGATTGAGGATCACTGGAAAATGAAAGTTGTTGTGGTTGAGATGTCGGCGTGAGGATGCCAAAAAGTGGACCATAAAATGATCTGTCAGGTGAGGGGAGGATCCAGTTGATTCCAGCCGTGGGTGATCCTGCAGACTGAGGTAACGGGGTGTTCAAAGAGGACTGCTGAGTCACTGCAGGCATCGTCACCCGCAGTCGTTGCTGGGAGTGTTGATGCTGATGTTGCTGTTGATGATGAGGATGCTGTTGCTGAGACTGCTGTTGTTGTTGCTGTTGCGCCTCATCCATAGGTTGATGATGGGAAGGATGTGTTGGAAACATTTTTGGGCTACTTGGAGGACTCGACGCAGGAGTACTGTTGTGTGAGGAAAGTGTCAAATCTGAATCCAATGATCCTGCAAAATCCCCAATACATTTTTTTTCCATAACAGATTACATCATCACCACCTTTCCGAAAATACCGGAATCCCGAAGCCATGCAAAAAAAAAATGTAAGCATATAAGCAGCTATTGCAAGCCTAGTCTCTAATCTAGCGCCATCCGATATATAAATAATTCGCACAACTATCATCTATTACCACCGATTTGCGAAATACTTTTCAATGAATAACCACCATAGACTCTGTGAACTCACGTGAAATCTATCTTTTCATCCACATGTTCCATGTATCTACATATATTTTGCAAAGACAAAAGTGCATTACTCATCCACCTCCTGGCCATTCTGAAGGTATTTTTATCCAAATATACACATGCAATTTTTTTTAAAGAAAACATACAAAACGCTTGTAGTACAAGATGACCACTCATGAATACAAACCTCATCATCTCATTAAGCATATAAATATTTATATACCTAAGCAAAAGAAGTTGGCGTCCGGCGCTGCCGCACTCTATAACGGACGATGAGGCCATGGCATATAACATCATCAAACCTCACTAACTGCATGATTTTTGCCTGTACCCGTTCGCTGCTCGTCCATTCACAGCTATTTTTTCCATGCTCTCTCCCTCTCTTTATATCACATTTATTCTCATGCAATATGACTATTAGGACATTAGCATATGATTGAATCATCATCGCTTGCTCATAGCAGAAATCAGAGAGGTTGAAAGATGAAGAATATGAAGTGCGAGTGAAGAACAAGATTTTTTTTTTCAGTTAAAAGATTGAAAAAAAAAATCTTTCCCAGTCTAGTCACCAACAAACTTAGGTAACTTGACGACGGGCATGTAAATGAGCATGATTGAATTTGATACCTGTTTGGCTTGCATGTTTTTTTTTTAACTTTTGATGGTGGTAATGTTTATTATTGTTATTATTGCTTGAGCACATTATGATGATTGTTGTTATAGCTTGCTGTGTGTGTCTACTTGCGCTTCTTGCTTGTTAGTAGCTGCCATGTGGTCATTATTAAAGGATGATGATGACAACGGCGTTGGATGATGATGAGCAAGATCATGTGTCGTGATTAAAGAAAAGAGCTATAATTTGATAGCTATCGCCCCTGAAATTCCTCTTGACTCCTGACTTTTCTCATAAACTAATAGCCATGAAGCATGATAAATGATGGGATGCAATTATAGAATCCCCATTAAACGTCCAATTTGGAAGGACTGTTTTTCATTAGTTCTGACTCCAATTAACTCCCATTTTATGGGAATGCTGCGGTGCGGTGGACCGATTCCCCATTAACTTACCTCCTATGTAAATCCGATAAGTGGGTAATTAGCACGCTTTCAGCAGTTAAAGAAATTTTATTTTTTTAAGGAGGGCTGTCTCTACACATGCTTGTAATTCATGCATGGTCACACTTTGCCAATTCACGGATTTTTTTTTATTATGATGAGCCATTTCAAATGGCCAATATGTAAAAACTGTGCAGGAGCAACTCATTCATGCGTAACAGGCTCGTAAAAGCAATAAAAATAAGAATGACATCCACCCACTCAGAACCCCTTCCCATTCATTCTCTCTTGCCGGGTTAGTACAATTATTTTTGAGATACTCTTATTTTTTGCCACTTGCAGTATTGCAGCCGTGGAGCTCAAGTAGGGACGCAACATCATCATAATTCATGGTAATAGGTAGGTGTAGTACAGTTAGTGTATATGGGAGCAAGATGCATGATAGAGGTACAAGATGATGGATTATTTTTATGTTGTAGGGAGTTCTACAATTGTCATGAATCATCCCATGTCGACTTCACAAGCTCATTCAGGAGAATTAGCATAAGTACCTCTTCCAGCGACTCTTCATCCACTCGATCCAAGACAATTTAACTGCAGAAGAAAAAATTTACTTAAACAGGTACACATATACATAGTATACATATAGTTTGTATGCATGTACCTTGTCTTAAGTAACTTACTTTCTTCACCTCTTGAAGTAAAGCATCTTAAGTGAAGTTAAATCATTGCAGTGTAGTAATAATGAATGACTCAATAGCTGGATTGAATGGCATTCCCCTGTCTGATTCTCGACACTCAGCCAAAGCTAATGTCCACAGATAAGTGAGTTAGAAAGGCAAGGTTTTGATGAAGGTTCAACATTCTGCTCATATATATATCCTCTGCACCATACATATAACCGTTTACCTTGTTTGCTTCCTTCCTAAAACAGTTCCGACCGAGAACCTGCTCTGCCTTTCATTTCTATAAATGTGGAGGCACATAGGAGAGCAAGCGGCGCTTGGAGTAGTTCTGGGTGGAGTAAAGTCGAGCGAACAGAAGCTGTAGTAGATTTGGATCCTTTTTTATAAAGTGAATTATATGCCTCCCAACATGTTTGCTGCAATACCTACCAGTGTTATTGTGTGAGGAGAATGTGATTTACTCTTTTTTCGCTAAAAATGTAGTAACGCTAACGCTCGCGTTTTTTTGGCAAGGAAAAGCTCAGGCTAGTTGCAATATTTTCTTCCAATATGTGAGCGCGAATACTAGACCGAAAGTCTCAGTGACTGTGCCATGCTATTGCAACCAGCATGGGAAGGATTGGCATGACGCCCACGCGATTTTCGCATGAGGCATGCCTGAAAATAGACAAAGCCAGTCCGGCAATTCTTAGCAACGCTAATGCTCCTTTCTATTGCATGATGTGTTTGCGTATGTGTGTGTGAGTAAATAAAAGTAAATGGCTACAATAATAGTGGAGCAATGGGAAGTTGGTGATCTTGTGACGTCAAAACGGGAGAAATGTCTGTGCCGTCAGATCCAATTTCATCTTGTCAGCCTGTGATCCCGGAAAAATGTGTAAACACATGGTTTGCTTTACATTGGTGGAAGCATGATCCTTTCCCGGTATTCGCGTATAATTTCCTATTAATAATGCCGGGAATGTATCCTATGGGTTTCCACAATGCGAAACGGGAGAGGATGAAAGGGAGCTGTGAGTATGCGAATACGATTCTCATGTGGCTTCCTGTTACAAACGCTCTTTTGTTTGAATTGGAACGTGTACACTTTCCGTACTTGTGTTGACATTACGCACATTTCCTCCCATGTGAAAGTGTCAAATGACAAATGGTATGGTACAAATGGTAATATCAGAATGCACCCAGGAGGATTGAATGGTTGCAATATTGCATAATATGCTTTCAATTAGCGGTTATGATGATACATACTTATAAAGCTTGTTGCATAATCTAAAGCGTCATAGTTTACATGCATTGCATTACATCTTGCATAATAAAACGGAACCTGACTTACCAATAGGTGGGGGATCAAGAAGGGGCACAGTAGTGCCAAAGAAGCTAGCACCTTCTGCAGCCGTCACTGGAGTGTTCAGACTGTCTTCAATCTTGTCAAACTGGCCTTCGCTTTGCTGAGCGGACTTCAGCTCCGTGTCAGATTTTTCCAGTGATGAGGAGACAGTGGGTAACTTTGGCGGACAGAAGATATCCCTTCTGCTCAGAGTAGGCGATGAAGGTGGAGAAGTGGCGGCAGGTGGCGAGAAGCACAGAAGACTCAGTGAAACACAAGGTAACACCCGAGACTTTTTCCTTTCAGGGACCTCCGGGTTAGATCCCGGGCTGGGGAAGTGACACAATGTCAACACGGGGTCTTCGATCATTCTCATATTGGACAACTTCTCTTCCTCTGTTCTTGAAGACGACTCCGACTCTGCTGAAGACAGAGAAATTGTAACGTCAACCGGACTCACCGGTGAACTTTGTGATGGCAATGGCTTATCCACAGTTTAAAACTATATTAGTTCTGACTGCAGACCCTACATCTAATTTATTAATGTCTTATCCAACAAATCTCTACACGGCTACACGTGCTCAGCTTTCCGTCTCTCTTCCCCTATCCTAATGCACATGAAGAGCCCACAGGTCACCGTCAGCAAGTTCCTCCTTACTTACTCAGTTAGAACATGCACTGACAGGTACTTGGTTCATTATAAGCTCAACACCCCAACAATTACCATATCCTTATGTATTAGACTTTCTCTCAATTCTTTGTTAACTAACAAAATAACTTGAAGTGTTTAATCATTACGTTCAAGTCCATTCCGGTCAACACTTGAGAAGAGGTTTAGCATTAAACGACAATTTTTCTTAAATCACCATTTAACACCTTCTCTCTTCCTTTCTCCAACGGTGAACAAGCACGTCTTCAACCAGTTAGAAAAGTGAACTCTTCCTTTTTTCCTTTCTCCGGAAACGGGTACTTGGCAAGTTAGCAAATTTAATCCAGGTATCCCCCTGGACACTCAATGATCTTACTTTCTACTTCCGATAAAATAATCTTAATCGCTTTATTGTCAGGCTGCACAAGTGGAACGTATTATGTCTTATGTTTCAAATGTAACGATAAACGTGTTCGTTAGACGTCAAGTGCGCTTATATAGTATGAAAAGTTGCTCTCTCTTGCTTGTTGCTTCTCCTCCTTATGGCCTCCTCACCAGTAATAAGCTTATTAGCCTGACTCACGTCAAGGAGTTGTTGATCGTGGCCTTTCCAGTTAGTGAATGAGCGAGAGTAGGAACACCAGTCACCAATATATACGCTCGGATCCCAAAGCACCAAACGGCACCACTATTACAACTGCTTCACAAGCAGTAGAAGACCTCTCGCTTTATGAGCAGTTTGAGATCCTTACGGTTGCAGATGCTAGAACTCAACTGTTATAACGCTGGCTGGTTAGCGCTCGAGCTTGTTATGGTGGACTACTCTCGTTATATCGCTGCACCAGAATAATGCCTTCAATGAAAAAGAGGAGTGGAGATGACGATGACGATGACTGCTCTCAAGTTTACCAGGCAATGACTATAGCGATCCTCGCTTTCTTGCACTTCTTTCTATTGAGAATAGCGAGATAGATACGGAGAGAAAAAAAAACTTTGCTTCTTCCCTATTTCAAATATTACGTGTAGCAATATCCGTCGGATTATGACTGTGTTCAAATGTGAAATATTTTCTCCTTCCCCTTTCCCGTGATAACTACTACAGGAGAAAAGTCAATGACTAATGACTGCTGCTTAAAAAATGATGTTGTTTTCTTTTTCAAATGTCAACTGAAATCTGATTGCTCTGGACTGAGTTATTTGAGTCTAAATGTGATTCCTCTACTTGCTATATAGTGTCGCTTTCACTTGCCTATTTTGACTCTGATTACAGGGCTCTCAGTTGAGGAGACTGAAATAGTGTACGGAAAATTGTGTAAGTTTCAGTGTTTGGAGATGTTTAGCAACTCGCGGTTCGTTGTAAACTGAAGCAATGAACGGGGTACACTCCACTACTAGATAAATTTTTATGAATGAACTCACCCCACCGTGAGTCCCTCCCTTCCCCTCATCCACTTTTCCCAGCGTAAATATGCCTTGCTACTGGTAAGGATGTGAGGGGTCATGACGTCAACAGCCGGTGACGTCTACGTTATTCTACTCGCATCCAGCTTACTATCGCCTCTAGCCACCACGGTGATGAAAGTTGGGGGAGAGAAGTCTCTCCATGCATTCACTCCATTGTAGGCTCTCACAGTACATTTGATACTCACAATGAGTCTGGGATATTTTGTTACAGTTTTTTTTCTCTCTCGCAGCCTCAGTGAAAGTTTAGGCTGATATCCAGATCCAGTCTATATATTATAGATGGACTAGAGAAACTAGCTAGTTTCAGCTTACCCAATTCTCATATTACTTTCCCCACATTAGTCAAACGGAGTGCATGGCATTGATTCAACCTGTGTGTTGTCGTGTTGGGAATGAGGAGAGTTGGGCATGCTTCTCCGCATTTCCTTTTTGCACTATAGATGAGACCACAGCAGCCAACCACCCGCACTTTTACCTACTTTTTTTCCCGAGTAGCTTGTTTCCCAAGTTGCAGGGAAAAAAACTGTTTGCCGTAGTTATGCATTACTTTCTCTTCTTCCTTCCTGCTTTATTATTCTGGACTCTGACTATATGTCGTACGTGTATCGTATGGATGTAAGTATGTGCAATTTTTTTTCGTTGTGATGTGATGCATGACTCAACCCAGAGGCTTGCATAGCAGATCGTGATCATAAATGCTAGCGATTATTTTTTCATGTGAGGTGGAGGTCTTTTCTTGCAAGTACAAGTTCATGGTTTTTTCCTTCATTTATCCACATCATATATTGACTTTCCCCTTTTATTTACTTTCTCTTCTAAGCATATATGCTTTGCATGTAGGTAGACGCTGGTGAAATTTGGGAGAGGGATTCTTTTTTATTGTCGTCACGGTGGGATGTGTGATGCGTTGAAATACAAGCTTCATAATATTGCATGGGATAAATGACATTTGCTTGTTTCACTGATGCAATTGGAATGATGATACTGTTTCGATTATATTGTTTCATTGTAATCAGGATGTAGGCTATAAAGATGGGTATTATATAATTCGCTATATTTAGCCCACCTGATAATTATTTGCAAAGGAATAAGTAGGAGCATTTACTTTTGGGATCACTTTTACCATCTTCATCTTTCATAATAAGTATAGATAGACATAATAGATAAGAAAACCTTCAAAGGTTCCACATTTATAATCCTGATAAATAGGTAGGGAACTTTACGCGTGTGAATGAAAGTTGTCCCTTTTATAACTGCATAATAGGTAGATACGTATGGCTTCATTTGAGAAGCTATACAAGTAGCTGGTAATAGCGTAATGAAAGGGATTGAATGAAAGTAAACTCGCATAATGAATTTTCACAGAGATTCCAAGCAAACTAAAATGTTTGGAAATAAATATGCTATATTTGCTACAGATGCATCTGGAAGGTAATAATATCTCCAAAAGTTGAAAATCAGTTAATCCTCTCCCACAGATTCACTCAGGGCATAGTTCATAGAACTATCGTCCGATCCATCTGCCTCAGATGGCGTTTCCATCCAAGAACATCCAATTGGCATATGCTTTCTCTCTGTAAGTTTTACCTTTCCCCTAAACAGTTCGCATTTCACTCTACCTAACTAACAGCAAGCCTCATTCCTTTTCTTGCTTATTAAAATGCTTAATGCTTACTTTTATTGCTTCTTTGCTGATTGTGAAAACCATTCGGACCATTTCCTCAAGGATTACGTGTAGGGCTGTCCTTTATAGCCAACTTATTAGTTATTATTGTGCAATGGTTTAATATAGAAATATATCATGAATCATGTGACATATCTCCCTCAAATCACACCATCTCACATCTGACATCTTACGATGAACCTGTTGTTTGTAATGCGCCTACATGATTTTCTTTCTTAGTATAAGTCCAGTTGGGAATTTCAGTGGTACGAATAACATGCCACCCACCAACTACAACTGGGACATACATAAGTATGAAATGGTTTCTGCCCTGGAGGAATAAGCTCGTGATATGCTTTATAACTTAAGCTCCGGATGTTTTCACCTGACGACATAAGGACAGATTGCAACTTGGAATTTGAAGTTTAAAGCCATGCCATAACCTATGTCACGCTTGGCCATTCATCGTAACAGCCAGGACTGAATCAATGAGAAGGGAGCACCTGCTTTAAAAGAGATTTCCAGAGCTGCTGGTAAACATGGAGGAGATGCCGGTATGAAATAGAAAATAAATATTTATCGAGCCATTTCGACTACTGTGGCATGATCATTCATTCTCATCATGATATGATGTACAATTTTTTTATCATGTTTCTTTGTTTCTCATGAGATAATGTGACTGGAGGGATGTGCAATGTGCTTACCCAGGACAATAGTGAAATTCGCATTGGATGATGATGATATGATCATGATGGGATGTGTGATGGGCTGGTGGCTCTGCCCACGCAGATACATGCAAAGGGTGATATGTAACAGATTGTGAGTCAAAACACAAAAAAAAATTATTATACTATTTCATTATCTTTTTGTTGTTTCCCTCTTTCTTAATCAATGCCAGTACCGTACGATGGAGAGAGTGATTGCTGGAAAACGTACCTAACTACTTTACTTTTCTTTCGCATTTCATAATCCAGAAACGACTCCCAATCATTTTCCCCACAGTATAAAATCCTCCGTGATATAGGTAGCTTACACCTACAACTGTGAATTCATTTATTATATGCACTAGAGTTTAAGTAATGTGGAGCATGAACCAAGCTTGTGATCAGCTCTGATGTAATGGGACATGGGGAACTTGCGAAACTTTATTACGCATTCCTATTGTTCAGGTGGATATTGGGACATTGGAATGGGCTTCTAGTAGAAGAGGATGATGATAATGTCCAGGATTCATATTGAAATAATTACGGTTAAACTTTTATTTATGAATTGCAATCACAGCATATAAATTATTTCTCACTTTTGTTGACTTTATCAACAGTGACAACCCTGTAGAATTAGGTCTTTGTTTGTAGCAGTCATTATATTGGTGAAAGTAGATGGAAAGTGTGCCTTATCGCTTCATCATATCTCCGCTTGGCGTGCTCCCTGTTTTTCTACTGTTTTGCGTGAAACTAACAGTATTAATTATTCACGCCGTGAAGAAATTTGCAGCAAAACAGTTTTGGTAAATGAAATTTAATTTTAAATGACTTCCTCTTGCTGACATTTTGGATCATATGAAATTTATGGCCAACCTACCTATCTTATATAAAAACGGATAATAGAGCGTTGATATGAGCTTCCCTTTTTACGTTGGAGTATACATCCCGATAGTGCATCCATCTTTTACAAAATTATAACGAGAAGGTAAAAGATATTTTGAAAATGTAAAAAAATAACATTATCATCATTATAGAATACGTATACTAAACTAATTTTTGTATGAAAAATATGAAAAAGATTTTGAGCACATAAAAGCTTCCACTGACTGTTGAGTGGAGTAAACTGAATGTAATAGGAGGAAAGTTTCCTGTGACAGACTAATACACAAATAAAACCAGTTGCATATTACATTTTCCCTTCCACGGGAAAGCGAAATTGTATGTCACTCTTCTCCAATTTCCATCTCCCACACAGCCATCCTCATTGAACTTTTACTCGGTCCTATAGATACGCTAGCTGGAAAGTCATGCATACTTAACTGGCATTATACCTAATGCAGAATGTTTATTCAGCTCATTTTTTTTTGTACTCCAGTCAGAGTAAATATTATACACAGCTTGACATTGTTTTTCCTACGGCGAAATCTATCAGAGATGGCAAGATTCCATGTATTTATGTAACTTTCTGTAGAAAACACTGTCACCAACACCAGCTCCAAAGCTACTTGAAAACTTGTATGGGAAATTTGCCCTTTATCCTAATTCCAAAGCATTCCTCTCGTATCCTCCTCCACCTCTTAATAAACTTCACACATATTACGAACCCATTCATATAAAAGTCAGCTTCAAAATGCGTGACAAAGGACGACCCCTGCTCGTGACATTTCTCAATTCAATCTCTCAAGAAAGTCCTTTCAGCTGATATTCTTTTTATTTCAATGCAAAGTTCAAAGATCCATGCCACTTACTGCGAAATGTCTCGAGTGAAAAGAGAAAAAAAAACTTTCTTCATCTTTGTACTCCATGATGACTATAGGTATAAGCCCAACAGGTTGCTCCTAACGTAAATAGGAAGGTATTTTACTCGTTTACCTGGCTACAGCCTTAACTATCTGGGGCCTTTCATCCAGTACAGTTTATTCATCCAAATGTCACTGCTTGCTGGAGCTTAAGGCAGGAGAAGGGGGAAAGCAAGCAGCTCTTTTTTTTCTGGATGTGGGCAGATATTATATCATTTATAAGTAAGGAGATCAACCTTTTTTGCCTGTTGAATAGTCATAGGTTCATTTTCATAATGTATCTACTTTCAACCAACTTGATGTTTATTCTCCTGGGAAAGACTTACAAATCATTAATTTCATTCATTTCACGGTCTTCTGTGGAAAGCAAGAGCATTGACTTTAGCTGACCTTGGAGGTATTTATACAGTAATGATCATTAAATGGATTTTTTTTTCGTATTAGCTGTTGTGAGGGATTTTTTGTAGCTACCTGAATTATAAACTATATCCACTCTAGGTATTGTTATTGTTACGGGTAATCTATCGTTTCTATAGCCTATTGAGTGGGAACAGAGCCTTTTAACGAACTTTTTCAAGAGCACGTGTGTGGATCCTCAAATTTCCTAATAAAATTGTTTCCATGTGTTTTCATTAACCACGAGCCAGCCCACCATGATCAGTAAATTAGAGTATCTAGAAAATTTAGGGTTTGTATTTTACATTACAATCTAATGATGATGTTGAGTCGTACTTGTTTTTAAACACTCATCGTTTCCAGCAGTCTAATCAACTACTGAGGTCTTTACGAGCAAATGTGATAAGGCATTAGTGTTTGAGAAGGGAGTCATGTTTTGAGTGGAAGTAGAGGAAACTTAATAATTCAAAAAAATGTGAGGGCGTGAGCAACAAATTTGATGTGGAAATCTAAACAAATGGAGAGGAAGTTGTGTTTGGCGGATATTACAAAGACCTTTTTGTATCCCTCTGGCATATTCACGCAAGCTGACTTTTCACAAATCTCAGTGTGGGAAAATCGAGAACCCATTGAAAAGTCAGTGTGGGGCCAGCCCATTCATTAAACTGTACAGAAGTGTAGCTAATTCTTCAATAATTATTGTAGAGAAAGTGCAAAGGGAAAGCGGGGCTTTGATAGGGGATCACATTTACACCATCAAAAGGTTTCTTCTCGCCTCACTTCTTTATTGCGGGGAAGGAATCATAGGAGCAAGGATGATACATGAAACATGACATTTCTGTGACCCATCCTTCTCACTCCTAGGGCTTCAGTATTATGTATGTAAAAGATTAGGGGAAATTATAAAATTGAAGAACTGGAAGTTTGCCCACCCACGCACCATAATCGCGTGGTTCAGGTCCAAGTAGCATATTCAACGACGTTAGCATTGGGTCGGGGGAATTTTTCGCAACAAATTTGTCGGTATGCGTGAGAGTGCTGTTATTATAGTTGATGTGTCTGGGGAAAGTAACGCTCTTTACTTCCCTTGAGCTCTTTCATAACTTATGACCTTCACCTTCCTACCGTTGCGGTTACGACTTTCTCCCACAACTGTAGAAACGGTAAAGTCAGTTAACTATTTATTTTGTTGGATTGAATAGCCGGTTCCGCCATGAATAGATGAGAGCTGACGGGAGAGTGCTTTGCTCTTTTGGGTTTAATGCTAGTTTATGCTAATTTTTATTACAGGTTATATGCCAGGCGTAGGAAACCTTTGGTTTAAATATGTAAGCAGGTAAGTAAAATTTATATGATTATTGCCCTTGACTCTAGTAACGATCTGTAATCAAATACACATACCTATTATGTTGTATACTGCCGAGTATACCTACTTACTTGTTAGTGGTCGTGTCGCATGCTGCATGAGAGAAATTAAGTTGCAATAATAAAATCATTTTACGTTTTTTGTCACTTTTTCGCAGCATTATTTGTCCTGCCTGTTGCAAACTCGTACGAATCAATTTCCTCACAGTACTTTTAGTACTTTCCATAAATGATATGAAAACGTTTTTTGCATGTGCGAGCTCTTACTTGGACTAGGATGTCCAAAACGGATATTAATATGCTCCGACAAAAGTCCCTGATAGCGCCCTTCCCAAAAGTTACTTAATTCAAGAAATTGAATCTTATCAAGGTAAAATTAAGTTTACAGTTGTTCAACAAGTCCATATGAACTAACAGGCTCATTAGGTAAAATTAGGTCCTAGTCAAACAAGCAAACAAATATTATTGATCGATGCAAGCAACGGAAAAATGATTACTGGGGCATTGTGCTCCTCATCCATTTATACATCAATAAACATCTTGCGACAAGTTGGCATTGCAATACGAGAGTAAAAAAGGCCTGAAGAAGTCTTCTTGTTTCGTTCCATGAGACTCGAGCGAGCAGCTCAACACCTTGCGCTGCCTATCCAACAACTGCCAGGATTTCTTAGCGTTGATGTGGCTCATATAATGAACACCTCGTCCACACCATCTCATATTAGTTTACCTGTGCGTTCCCATCTCGTTTGACCTATTATTAGTAAAGACACCAGCATGCAGCAGTCCGTGCAGACTATACACTGAACAGTGTAGGCCACTTTTTTTTCTTATCATATTATGGGCAAAGTATTCATATGTCTCTCCCCATTTCTCCCTCAATGTTTAGCTTGGCTTATTTAGGTAATCTGCAGCAACAGTCCGCAGGTGAAAAGAGATTTTGATTCTACATGGCTGTGTGAGATAATCATCATCCTTTTTTATTCCTTTGATAAACGAAAGCATACGAAGCAACACTGCACTACTATAAAAAAAGTTTACTTGTTCTTATGCCCATGGTCGAAATCACCATCTTCAGATATAGTGCTGAAGCTATATTATGTTGGGGCGAAGACTCAAAGCTATCCATGACGATAGTGGTTCCCATACAGAAAGAAATTGCTGTTCTTGAACTTGTCCATATAAGGTAGAACGACGTATACCGAGGCTCACCGAGTGGATTACGTCAGCTCTGTGAATAAAATCGGAACCTCGAACCAGACCGAATGGAAAGAATCTTTGTATCCACCAACCTCATATAAGTATATTAGTGTGTGCGTTTTTTTTCTTCAAAAAGGCAACAAGCAAAGTGAGAACATGGCCCATCATCATAACACATTTTAATGGTAAGAAAGGGAAGAAGAGTCAAAAAGTTTTGAGATGAGAAGGCCATCATCAGCTTCATTGTATGAAAAGACTTCAATGAGCCAACAACAACTCAAGCTGTATTTTACACTTTTTTGATCTGTCTCTTATTAGATATTTGATAGGAAAAATATACTTTAGAATCCTTCTAAACTTGCTATTTCCTTAAGCTGAAAAAATCATGCGGAGATGTATAAAGTTTTCTTCCATAGAATGGAAATCATAAAAATATACACACACTTGTCATGGCATCAGTAAATATACGAAAAGCGAACCACATGCCAGAAGAAATAACCAAAAAAAAACAAGGATCTATATAAGTTGGTCGTGTAATTGTGCCCTGCAAGAAGATCATGATGGGATGTTACACACAAGACATTAACTTCATGATGCAGTGCAATGTCATGGCTATTGTGACTGTCGAGCTTTGGGGAGGATGAGCTGAGCTGAGCTGGTGTATGTGTGCTCGCTCCTAACAGAGTTACCTGTTTGTCGCATGCCAACCTCATAATGGAAATGGAACGGCCGCAACAATCACAATTTATCATGTCCCTGCTTTTCCCAATTCATTTATTCTGGTTGTTGGGCTGATGATGATGGTGGCGGTCAAATGAACAATGAAGATTTTGATAAGAACAATAGCGAATTATCACAACAATGCCACGCCATTTTAATTAACAACGGTTGACAATGAATGGGCAAGGAAGGATTATGATAAGGGCGAGTAAAAGGGATGCTGATGAGATGCTTTCCTAGTATGGAAGATTGGGACAGGTGTGGAGAGAGGAGAATCATTGTTGACTTGGGTTTTTTTAAGGATAAAGCGTGAACAATGTCAAAAGAAACTGTATCTTAATATATTTGCTTAAAAATCCTGAGATAAGCCAAGTCTTGACTAATTCGCTCAAGTTCATCCAATCCCAAAAGTACGACAATCTGGAGCAGCACAGCCTTGAATATAATTTAGAAACTATTTTATTCCTCAACCCCAGCCAACTACAAGCATTTCTCCGTACCCGTCTTGACGTCTGGAGCCAAGGAAACTGTGTAGGTTATCGAGTACACACACTGACACATATAAATCATAGCCCATATAACTATTATTATACCATCAGTAAAAATGATCTAATAGATCCCCCCACCACTAAAAGCATTACACAAGACATGCACACCCCGAAGGACTGAATGTTTCGCAGGATCATCATTTTATCTGAAAGGAAATTATTAGTGTTCACTCCAAATTAAAAAGAAAATTGGTAAGAAGCAGGTATTATGAAGGACCAGGTAGGACATTACCATCCACATGCATATACATGCACGCCAGGCTAGGTCGCTTTCAAGTCAAAACAGAAGTATTTATGATTCTGACTCTCTGCTCACTTCTCTCTTTGACTCTGACAATGATGATGTCATGTGTGAAGGCAAGTAGCCATATAATATCCGAGAAAAAAAAATATCCCCAGCAAAAAATATTAATGAACAGGTAATACGCGAATCATAACACTTAAGCGTTTTGTAAGCAACTTAGACACACACACACACACACTGTTTGAGAACATGAGGAAACAAGTTCAATCAGCAAAAAATAGGGCTGAGAAGGAGACGCGTACTAATAATAATAATCATATTACTAAAATCTGGCCCGGCACAAGTCAACTCGATCAGTTTCTTACAGGTGCACCTTATTCGTATTCCTGCAAACTGTGCCACCTGCCATTACTATTACAAATAGGATGATGATGAGGATTTAACAAGAGGAGCGAAAACCACCAACAAGGTCAAGAAAGCCGACCTCATCCAATAATAAGCTTACAATATTATGTGCATATAATTATGTTGTACACAGTAGCAGGAAGAATGGATGATGATTAGTTGTCGGTCGCCATGCAACCCATTGGAGTCATCTTTGTGCTTATCATTAGCCAGTGTTTGTATGCAAACTGCATACATTATTATTTTATCACGATCCAATCCATTCATCTCCAATAGGTAGGGGAGTTTAGGTAGGTTACAGTTTTTTTATTTCGATATTATAAAAAATGTTTGCCCGATACGATCTTTTTTTTCTTCTGTAAGTTGTGTAGCTTCAGGGGTATGAAAAAGGTGTGATTATTGTGCTACTCTGATGGTGGGATGATGACTTCACCCACACACTGTCAACTTAATAGACTTCGTCACCAGAAGAGGAAAGATATACTGCGAAAAATTTTGTTCCACCGTGTCCTCTTCTGTTAAATTACCTCTGAGAATGATGAGGATAAAAAAGACCTCGGCTTCTGGTGCTTCGACTTTCCTCCTTTTTTTTCAAAAGAAAAGTTGAGAAGACAGTAGTTACCACTTAGCCACTATAAGCTTGACAAACGACAATAAAAAGATTTTTTTTTTGCTGTAGGATTCATTCATAAGAGGACACTATAAATAATAAAAGATGATGCTTCATGGAATGGATAAGGCATTAAGTTATTCGCAACAGAAGGAAGCTCTCCAACTTCGTTCTACGGTATAAGTCATATGCCACGGTGGAAAATGGATTTGGAGGATTTTTATATCATTTCATTATTGCAATTTGCTCAAGTATCTTTTAAATTATCCATAAAAGGGAACAAGAATAAAGGAGCAGTGACAACAAAGTGGACGTTTCGTAATGGTGGCTGGCGAAGAGCTCGAACACGTTCCTTTGGTTCCTTAAAAATCAAGCACTTTTCCCACTAACGGGAGGGATTGGAGGAGAGCTCATAATAAAAAATTAATTCATTGCTTTACAACTATTTATTTTCAATCTGATAGGAAAACTGTCAAATGGAGACTACTTTTATGACTTTATTTTGACATTTACTATCACACCAGACGATTGTAGTACACCGACTGTATCTTAGTTTGGAGAACTGGCTTCGGTATATTTATACGAAATGGGACACATGGATGAGCTCATTCTCGCGAGAAAAAGAGAATAAACTGATTGTTACAAATTCTGGCAGAGTCACCAGAAAAAAATGCGAATGAATGAAAAAAAATAGATGGGTCCTTGTCCTTGCCTTTCTGAACAGAATAGCTATAAGTGTCATTGCAAAACCGCTTCCCGCGGTCGGCCTTATGGTGGCAGTGGTGGTGGTGCGGTGACATGCTAAACTTGACTTTTATTCCGCCCAAGTGCCGAGAACTATCTAGCCGACTACTCTGGTTTACTTACAGGAGGAAATACAATAAATTCAAATTATTTGAGGATCTCTAATTTCCACTCCAATCCCAAAGATAACATGTAATGTAATCCAAGCATACATACAAAACGCCAACATACACGATAGTAAATAGCATCTTGATCACGTAATAAACCATACCTACATACACATACCAACGTACTTTCCTTGTTCTTTCAGTTCTTTTTAATTATTTTTTGGAAATTTCGGATTACTTAATATACTGACCAAGGTAACTTAGTTGCACCTTGCTAATTAATTACTCATCAAGTAACTACGAAAACAACCTGAGCCTATAGAAACGAGCATGACCCAGCTTCATCTGATAATTCAGGAAAACAATTTTTTTCTCGCAAAAGTACACTCATCATAACTATAAATAAATCAATGACTCTGCAACGTCATCAGAGCATCTAGACATTTAGCTGAAAGCAATTAGAAACGAGGGAGATGGCTCATTTCTAATTTGGATGGAAGAAAAACTAAAAACCTTTGACTATCCTCCCTTGATAAAAAAGATATAATATTAAATAATGCAATTAAAAGCATGTGAGAGAATCAACTTTGATTTTAGGTTCTCTACTTATTATACTTCTTTGCTAAGTTACATCAGCGAATTATATTTTGGAAGATAAAATGTCTACAGGTGTTCATAGGAAGAGGTTGATATGATATTGGTTCTTGCGAAATTATCAAGCCAAGCCACATCGTATATGTATGTGCCTGTAATGTCCGAAATATTAGTTACGATCGTCCCTCGAGGACATACACGTATTTTATAATGGAACAGAGCCGTCAACAAACTTTATTGTGATAGGTGGTAATAATAGTGCTCTTCATGTTGCTTCCAGTCCATCAATGATCATGATCAACGGAGATCGACAGGGATCAGACGAGATGATCAGCATGCTCACCAACTTCATTTCCAGTTATGATAAGAAAGGTGACCACTTTATTTGATTTTTTTTTTCATTGAGGCTCCTGAATCGGTAATCAAATCAATCGTATTACTTGAGCTTGACCTTTTTCCTTTCAGGCATCAGTTCAAATTAGATAGGATGAAGAGAAAGAGATGAAGACGTGTCCAAAACAGTTCCCGAGGGCGGCATTTATTTACACTGTCATAATGCAGGAGGTTTGGATGTATGGAATAGCGACCGGGGATGAAAAGTGACCATAGTGAAGAAAAAAAAAATCATATTCTGGTAATTCAAAATACAAAATATATTCTGATTCGATATTCGATGAAATCATGTGCATTGCATTCAAGCAAACTGTAAATTGTGTACGTGTATAGTTGGCTATGTTGTTGGTTCGGTAATTTTTAAGCAACCATCGTGGTCAGAGTTGCTAATTATTGACGGACTAATATGCTCATTTTATGTATTAATTAATGTTGAAATGCTAATATGATGAATATGAGAAGAAAGGGGAAGATCAACATTTACGTGATGTAATTAAGCCCGGTGGTGATAGTGGAGTGGCAGAGACTTGCAAAAACTACAAGGATCGTAAAATTAAGAGGTTATTGACTTTTAATTAAAGGAAGTGCATTAAATAATTTGCACTGCTGTGCATACACTTTCCACCCGAATAACCTTCAATGCTCATTATGGTGAGTATTTTTTTTCTCGCAATTGCAGAGAACGGAAATCATATGGACTGAAATTTCAATCATTTCAGGATGGAAGCATTTGAGTATAATGTTAGTTGATAGCTGCAAAATTTGCAACAACTCTCGCATCTAATTCATGTTAAAGTGAATTGAAACTAAATGGACAACAAAAGTTATGCGAAAATGAATTTAAGAAACACCAACAACGGATTTTTACAGTATTCCAGTTAACTCCCCATTTTATATATTACATCCTAATGGTTATCGAGTTCCCTTTGTGTCGAAAGCTATTAATAGTATATTTTGACCGTATCGCGGTCAGTCTCACCGTTCACGGCCTCCTTCTGTCAAGCGTCATCATCATTGCAATAAGAACTAATGAAAAGGTCAAAAAGTTTTAATCGCTCATTAAAATGACAACTGCCTACTCAATGTGCGAAGGTGTTGCTACGCGGTTTGTTAAAAAGAAGCATTGCTCACAATCAACTCCGAAGAACTTTGAAGGAAATGGATACTCACGAGTTCCGCAAATCCTGGAATCAACCGGATAATAATTATTTTAATGGCTTGTTTAAAGACCACCGAATACTGAGTAAGCTTAAGCCTGCCATATATACCTACGCATTTAAAAAACATGATCCTTCTCCGCGTCCAGGTGAGACCCACGCTGAAATTATATATCACTATTAGAAAGCATCCTCATCTGAAAAATTTAATACAGGATGTGAGTTACGTGAGTGACATTAATACTAATAGTAATAGAATCCTTTGAATATCTTGATGTGCTTCTCCACTGATTGTTTCCTTTCAAGAGAAAGTTTAGATTTCAATATAATGCTTCATATCACCTATGGAAATATGTATGACAATCTATGGTAGAGTTACATGCAATAACAGGAATACATAGATATACATAGATACATATGTCACTATTCCAGGTATTTGTCATTATGAGTACTTTCTCCCGATCCCACTGTGGGGACACTTATTCAGTTTTCACACTGCCTACACACAATCAGAAAATATCTCCAGAGCCTGTCATTTTTGAGGGTTTGAGTCCTCCCGAACATTTGAAAAGTGAGGCCTGACTATATGGATATGAAAGTTTTGATGACGCCAGTCCAGAAATCGGGCTATTTGACACTCTTCCTTTAGAAGATATCAATTTTCAACAGGACATGAGTTCCTTTCCTGTACTATTGAGCAATATGATCATTATTATTCTAAGTATATCAAACCCTTATTATATTGCAAAATCTAATCTCCACTTATTTCTGTTTTTCACATTATTTTTAATAGCTTCAAATAGATTAATAATTGCTTTTTTACACATCCTCCACACAGCGTCATCAGCAGCACCGCTGATGCAAAATCTGAAACGAAGTATTCCAAGAAGCATTGACGTCTACTGAATATTTACGCAGTGGTTTATATACATGTATTTTGGAAAGTGAAAGACAAATGATTCGTCATTCTGAAAATATTCCATTTTTTTTCAACAAGAAAAAATTATTTATTTATTATGAACTGTTTTGAGGCATTACATCATCGTGAAATTCTTCCTTTCACTTTATCTTCTCAACCTTTCTTAGACGGAATTTTTCCCAAAGAAAGCTTTCACAGAGTAATTAAGACTAATGATTAAGTATTGGGTAATGAGCTGACTACTTTTTGAGATCGTTTTAATAGGCATTTCAAAGGAAATAAACTCATTCTGAAGCATTCATCTCAATGTTCCTGTGCATTCCGAGCAATCCGCTGGCTTCTCAGAAAATAGTATAAATAATGACTAATGCAATGATCATGATCAAAGAGGGAGAGGACGTAAATGACGGACTGCCAAAGTCGAGCCAAAATGCATAAATGAGTAAAAGTTATTTTTTTTCGTGATAGAAAAGATGAACGCATAATAGTATAAACTTTTGCACTGCTACAAACTCTTCTTTTGCAAACCGAAACCAACACGAAGTCTAGAGGTCGGACGGCGCGTAAAGTACTATAATCTGTGGATAAGTATGTAGATATGTGTGTATCCGCTATTCACATGACTACATCACTACTAGTACTAGACTTACGCAAATTTTCGAATTCGCACAGAAAGCATTTCGGAGAAAAATTGAATTGAAGCCATGGAAGGATTATATCATCCTCAATTTTTCCATCCAAGATTATTTCTCTCAGCCTAAATAGTGTATTTGTCTTGGATGACAGATACGCCTGACTGTAAGTGACATTTTTATTGATAGTGAAAGTACTCAATTCCCCTTCTAAAGAAAATTAACTTTTTTACGTAACCAAAGAGAATTTTTTGTTCTTGTTATATCGTTCTCATTATAAACATGCGTCTATATTACATTACCCCAAAAAAAGGAAAAACATTGTCAAACCAAACTTGTGACAAGTTCCCATTCGCATAATTTATATATAGAACATATTTTATTATTATATGACAAAGCATTACCTATGCCTACATAATAGAGATAATTAAGCACTCACTTGTGGAAAAAATCTTCCCGTGATCTGATCATCAGCAGCGTTATCACTGCATAAACTGAAGGAGCTTTTTAGTAACGAGTGTATCATTGGACGGAAGACAAGGGAAGGATATATGAGGGTAATTATGTGCAAGCAGTTGTCTTCCAATGACATACATAATACAGCGGAGCTCCTCCAACATCTCCCTCTCCTTCCGTTTCCCCCCTCGCGTATCTATAATCCTGAGTAGTAAATTTCCCTAACGATAACTATAACTGGATATACGGTGATGATGATCCTATCTAAATACATTAATTCCGTCATCATCCTCATCATGAGGATCATGTGTATATTTACTTTGTCGTTGTAGTGCATAGTAAAGCTGACTCTCCTCTGACTAGTGACTTCAGTCTCCGATACAAGAAAAGGCGCCTTCCACAAAAATAGTTTTGCGAATCATCATCGGGATATTTTTAGGAATTTTTCGCCCACCCAATATGGTTGCTATTTTTTCGCTCTAAAATTAGTCCCTATCTATTTATACGCCGGTGTGAGTTTGGAGCACGTGGATTTTTACGAAAAATGTCTTGGATCTACAGATACTCTCCATAGCATGGGAATGCTTTCCTTTGCGTAATGGAAACCGGAACATATTCATAATGCCTCTATGCTTCTCGGTATAATGATAATGTCTTGTGTCTGTGCCACAGGAAGTTCGGAAGGAAGATCCACAGAGTGAGTCAAACTGTGGAGCAAATACATTTTGTAATGCAATCTCATCCTCGTGTAGGGAACAAGACGGATTCGTACGTACGAATTGAGCGTGCACATTGTAAACACTAAATGCTTTCTGTGCCTTTTTGCCAATCTCTGTAATCAGAATCAGGTTCATATGGGGTAAAGCTCAGCTTCCTTTAGCTCTGTTGTAGGAAACATTGATATGCTTCGATTTCTGGGATTATCTGGATGAGCTCGAATGTAGCTTTAGCGGAGCTTTACTTTTCCCTGTTCAAAATGAAAATCTGATACTATCCCTCTTTGTCACTAGATAATGTCTAGATACAAGTTTAAGGATGGGAAAATCTTGAAGAAAAAGAGTTTTGGAACTGTAATGAAACGAGCGTGTAAAAAAAATCTCACTGTTTTGTTTTTCCTTAGTGGAAAGAATTCTCTTTATTATAGTATGTCATCCCTATCGTTTGCAATTCTTTCTATTTTCAAATATTTTCAGCTGGAGCGTATTAATCGCTATCCGGCCTGTAAACCCTGTAGACAAACAATGGATTTAGGAACGTCATCACCTTCACCGTATAAATGAAGCTGAACGCCTTCAAGTCAATGCAAATTGATACTGAAAACATTTGTTTTATTCTCGTCAAAAAAAGAGAGCATCATGCACCATACATATCAGCTCATTGTTGTAATGCAACTGACACCATTACAATTGTCATCACTGCAGCGACACCAGCTTCACCATATAGCATTTATTTATCATCTCTAAGATAAAACCTCTTGAGGGAAGTCACTCCAATGCCAACATTTATAATGGGGGAAGAGAAAATAATAAAAATGGTTCACAAAAGGTTTTGTTTTCGAAAAGACTGAAATTCCTCATTTGTTATTTGTGTGCAATCCTGTGGAACATGTCATGCAGTTCCTACGCTTTGTTTACCTCCTTAGGAAAGTTTTACGAAAAAAAAAATAGTTGATGTCAGCATCAGACTCCTCTTCTTTCGACCGTTGCGTTTTTTTTGTTGCCAGCCGTCCGCTAACCTTTGATTGAGGAGGAGGACACATTATTGCAATCCAACCAGTCCATACTTTAACTCTAGTTAGTAAATCTACAATCCGCTTCGTTAACGTCAATACAGCGTATCAAAGGGGAAAACTTCATTTCTTTCATAAAAATGACAAGATAAGAAAAAGCGCCATAAAGATGACACTTCTTAATGGCATAAAATATACTGTTTAAACTTAACGTAAATCTTGAAGAAAGAAGGAGCTCAGGCATTTCGCTCTTTTAGAAGGGAATCAATAAAAAAATTCTCCCAAACTATCAAACTGTATCATAGCAAATACAACAAATATTATGAGAGTTGTTGATGATGATCTAAAATGATGATCACTTTCCAGATGGATTGATCATAAAATGATTGGAGACAGACATATAAATCCATGCATAGTACCTAACCTGAAAGTAAGTTCATTCGCAGTTCTTCAGTAGCCACCTCACATCATCATCCTCCTCCGACCAACATCATAAACCATAGGAGCAGTAGGAGAACAATGTACATAAGTGACGCCCACACAGTTTTTTATCAGTGAAGAGCATCATTACCCTTATATTGTTAAGAAAAGGATAACCACGAATATCAAACTCTACCTCTGGTCTGGTCCAATCTAATGTTTTTGTAATGGGGGGCAGCGCCACGCGAAACTCAATCGGAGATCCAATCTTTGGTTTTACTCTGCTCCCAGCAAATGCATATTTGAGCAGTTCGTTTTCCTTCGCGAGTAAAAAAATGTATCCATTTGCGTAAAATATGTGTTTCTTTTGTGTATCATTGCAGTAATTGCAATTTCATAGATAAATCCATTATATTAATGATATCACGGAGATGACGATGATGATGGTCAGAACATGAATGAGCCTACAATTTGATAATTACTACACTGCACCACGTGGTCTGGCGCGATTTCCGCCCTCGCACGTGAGACATGATGATAAAATAACATTTGCACTTTATGTGCCTTCCCATACTCACACTCAAATAAACATATATATGCAATACTTATTGTACCTTTACCAGGAATCCAATTGACATCATGCTACTTGATCATCTCGCTAGACATAGAATGAATTAAGTGCATTGTTATTGTTATTAATTCTACCGAAGTGCATAAATTCAGACGGAGGTAAACAGCACACACGTCACCTTCCACACTGCGTGGGAACCAACAACCAACCCGCAATTTATTTTGCTCGTCTTTATCAATCCCGAGTGGTTTATTATCATATCATAAAGAAAGCTAGTGGGACTGTGATGAGGATATATCTACACTATGATGGGTAAAACGCTGGATGATAAAAGAGACAAAAACAATCCAAGTGAAAGTGGGAAATGCGGTGCTAATGGAAATAAGTGAGTGAAGCTATGGTGGTGGAGTTGAGCTTCACCCCAATCTGATAATCAAATTTCATCCACGTAACATTTTCCCCATTATTGTATGCTTTTGGAGCGGAAGCAGAATGAAAGTCAAGTGCAAGTTCATACCAGAAGAAAAATAGCAACCATAATGAAATATGGACCTCATGACTATGAAATTGGAATCAATAATACGAGCAAACAGAATATACCTATTATGATCCCAAAACATGTGAAAGAGTCTAAAAGGCATTAAACGGTTTTAAGAGGAAACTGTCTGAAGTGAAAAGACAATTTTTTAATGTATCAAACTAAGCTATAATGCTCTTACAGGATGGACGCCCACACTAAAAACGACACTCCACCAGGGATATAGAGATACATCCATACATATTAACATTCCGTCATGTCCTTTTCATGCCCATATGCAAACACACGAAAAAAATCCAAGTTCCATTGGTTATACCAAGGTCCCTCTAGTTTTTTCCCTATACTCCTCCAAACATGTCATATACGCCTACACCCCTTTCCCCAAAAGCAAGTCGGCTTAGACATTTCGTCAGCCGACCAGAGAGCAGGAGAACCAGCAACATTAAAGAAGCCAGACTAGGACAGTCATAGCCTCATCACTCAATTTATCATTAGAAGGAAACACAATTGCTCACGCGATTATTTACGCTATGTCAATGACTCCAGAGCGGATCCAATCCATATCCAACATATTTAATCAACATTTTCACCCGCATTAGACAACGGATAAGCTTTCACTTGTGCCTAGCTAATGATAAGTAAGTAATTCGATCACCTCATCTCATACTAGCATAATCATCATTGACTAATTGATGTAACAGTTGAAAACAATTCATCCAATTAGAAAGTCAATTGAGAAAATAATTTAATCTGTCATATAACTTGTATGTACTTATTTTGAAGTGGAAGTCATCTTCCTCCCTCCAAGTTACATATTCGTGGGTTATGGCCAATTACTTGGCCGTAATTACTTGGCTGAAATTTGCAAAGAACCTTCCTTTCCACTTTGTCGTGCTACCTACTTACATAACTCTTCCTTGTTGAGAGAAAGACCGTTGAAATCATTGTTTTTCCTTTGCTCATCTGTGGCTTAAATGAAATAAGTATACGCTATAATGTACTCTGGGACTCCTAGTTGGTTTCCATAAGAAAGAATCCTTTTACTCTAGCTTTTGAAACTACTTACACGGGCTTCTTCTTTATGGAGTATGTGTAGGAGTATGTTAAAGTTTAAAAAATATCCTTTAATAAAGTAATTTATAAATATGCTACTAAAGAAGTCAACCCAAGCACAATCTAACTAGTCAAAATATAGGTCGTCATCAATTTTTGCGTAGGTGGAACTTTAGTCTAGTAACTACAAACATATTAGATCTATTAGATCAAAAGTTTACAAATTGGTTGTAAAAACTAATCTGAATGTTATACTTTTTTGGAAAAATAAGATAGTATTCTCCTATACAATGGTTTTTTTCATTGAGAAAAGGAAAGAAACCAATGAGGGATATACCAAACATCATGGCAATATACAAATTTGTAACGTCAGCGCATTGCATTACTCTGTATTATAAAGTTTCTCGGAAGTTTTCAGTTTGCTTCAAATAGGACTCTAGTCAACTGATCTCTGATTATTTTTGTATGACGTGAACAGGTGGACAATAATTGTTTTCTTATTTAAAGAACTGATTGATGACGCTAGTGCCTACCCTTGATTACATATGCATTTATACGTAAGCTATATTAAGCCCATTACCTAGATCAATCCCATGTCTAACTTTCGTCGCAATACTCAAACCAATTAAAAAAGTTTTTTTTTTTGACTGACATTCCATCAGAAAAGTAATGACAAGGTTATATATATTGATCAGCATCGCTCATTCTGGAGCAAAAAGTTCATCTGAGTTGTGCATAATTTCTCTTTGATTTCTCTCATGAAATTCTAGAGAAAGCGGATGACGACAGACGTGTATTCGAGGGACTATGACAACTCGAGTTGAGTTAGCAAAAGAACTCTTTCCAGTTTTTCTAGTTCAGCAAGACTTTGCCTAATTACGAATGTCTATATTTATGTAAATACGGTCCGCAAGTGCTGTGACGTTATCTGCTCACATTCAACGTAAGAAATCTAAAATTGGAAAGAGAGACTCGCGGCTCTGAGACGTGTAGCAGTTTTTATTCAGGTGTTGAAACTCTGAGACGTAACTGCTTTGATCGACATCAGTCAAGAAAATGACTGATCATGATACTGAATGGAATGAAAAGAAGAAAAGAGTCTATTTTACTTACCTTTTGTTAAAGTCCTTTAGAACCTGTGGTGACAGACATGTTGCCATCCGTAAATGAATGGATACTACAAGAAAAAAGCAGAGAATTAGGGACTGAATGGCAAAGTGGATCTGAGGGTTTTGATAAAATCATTTCTACTTGCAAACATTATCATATCAAAATAGCATCAGGATATCCGAATAGACAGCATCCCTCCCTATATATTATTTATAAACCATATTTTTTATTTCAAGCAAACAAATAATGCATAATGTATTGAAGCGAAGATAATGTGTATGAAAAATATTTAAGCAATCCCTTATCATAGCGTTAGAATGCATAAGTGGGCGAGGGTTCCGATTAAATTTGCTCATTTTTTGCGAAAACCCATCCGTCATTTTTAGCATGCCCTTTTCTCAGAAGGTAAGCATCACATCATATTTATTATCTGGGTGTTTGAGCATGCCAAGGAAGTGTTTCAACTTATTTCTGCCATGCCCTGTAACTATCTGATTGGCAATTCGGTTGGAAACAACAGGTGGATCCGAGATGTTTCCAAGTAGACCTATGAAAAGGATGAGACTCCATCGTTACTTTCAATTAGGCATGCCTATAGTATGCACTTAAAGCTGAACGTATATCCCTTTGTTTCCTTTTATATAAGCTGTTGATTAGGATTAGCAAGCTCAACTCTATTATGAGGAATAATAATGGGCTCACGCCGCTACAAGATTGTATCTGGATTAAGCCATGTCATCACACTCATCATCACCAGCAACTTATTGTGAGCTTACTAGCAATAAGGCATCTTTTCCTTCTTCCGTGTATTTCTCATGAAAACTCTTGAATCTCACAGATAGGACATTATTAGATATAACTTCAATACAGCTTGCATCAAGTGCATGGCTAGCAGGTGAATTCTAGAATCTCTTTAAAAACGCAAAAAGGCCATACAGTACGAAAAGGTTAAGTTTGCAAAACTGAGTGGTGGGTATGGATCCCTAACTGGATCTATATCTGGGAGATTCCTCCACAAGAAAAATGATCAACTTGATGATTATCCTTATATAACTATCAAATAAATTCCCCATACGAAGGATCCAACCCGTTTCCCTTTTTCATTCATTCCTTCACGTGTACACTCCTCTTTTCTCTCTTCATTCATTGAACCTTTTCGCGAACAGTTTACAGATGAGCTGCCACACAATCAGAGATCACACCGACATGCATCCCATCCACCAGGATCTGATACATTCCATTTAGGAGGTGATATGAGAAACCAGCATTCATTCAAGGAATAGTCTTGCTACATCGCTATTCCTTATATTACAACTCAGCCATTACTATGTCACATTATACATGGTAAAGCAAGCATCAGCCCGTTCTTCAATACAGCCTCGTGCGTGGGCGGCATCACACATTCCCTTTCCTTCCAATAGTAAATAATAATGGCCAGATTCACATTCAAATCATACTGCATTCCCTTCTTTTAGAATAATCCATGTGAGAGAGAGAGGGAGAGAAAAATGTTTTCTTCCTTTCACTATAACTATTTCAACTTGAAACTTGTTGGAAAATGTGACCGAAGAAATTCGACGAAAGGATATTTCTAAAATCTGAGTCTTACAGTTTTTTTTCTGCTAAGCTAATCGATAGCGAAAAAATATCAAATTTATGCTACGTAACGTATCCCTCTCTTTCTCCTTATTATGGGTCTAATAGCCCCTCGAAAAAAAAATGGGAAGAGGAGATGCTACAAGCTCACATTAAAGTGGATGATGATGATGGTGCTTCACATAGCCCGCAGTTTTTAATCCAGTTTGGTCATCCTCAGAAAAATATTCAAAAAAATCTCTCAACAGGACGAAAGAAGAAGAGGACGAGGACAAAAAAACACACAATGGATCACCTTAGATGGATGGATTGTGGTAATAATAATAATAACAATAATATTAAACCAGGAAGGGCAAAAACACTGTGAGAGGTGTGTTTGGGTCCAACTTCCTTCACATCGTAATAATAATATAAGAGGGGGGAAATTGTCCTCAGCATCTCATACTCTCGTCCCCTGTCTAGCTCTAATATAGGCTAAGCTGCATATTTGCATGACATCCAGCAAAATTCATATAAAAATTGAACTTGGAACTGGTGGATAGAGTGCAACTTTTTCTTCAAATCTGTTGCATAACAATGGAATATTAGAAGTTTGAAACTTGTACACTGAATAGGGGAATGGAAGGATTGTAAAGGTTTGCGAGACAAAACAGGAGTAAGCAGGAGCGATCCTTATTGAGGCAAAGAGCCACCCACCCACACATCAATATCAACTTTTTGCCTTTTTCGATGAGCCTCTCTAATTCACGTGTGATGTGAGCTCACTGGAGAGTCTCTCTGATGTATGCATTGTGGAAAAGGCATACGAGAAAAGAAGCAGGTTTGTACTATACAAGTGTTACAATGCTATTTGAGCATGGTGACACGTGAGGAGTTGTGAGGGAGGCTAACAGGTAAGTAAGCAACCTAGTAAAAGAGCTAGTTAACCGGCTAAATATGTATGAAAAGGGAGGAAGAAAGCGCTGTAGGGCTTTACCAAATAATGCATAAAATATGAATATGAATGGACGGAGGAAATCATGTTTATTTAAATTGCTAAAGCCCATTGTAGACGGGTTTTAATGGGATTACATATTTTTCATTTCTTCGGATAAAACTACTTAGCTAATTATTGTCATTAAAATGATGTAAAAGTGGCTATTATTTTTCCAAAAGTGCTTCTAAATGAGATTACTTACATGTCGTTATGTCAGTCTCAAACATTTCACCATTCTTTGAGTAATGAGTTGATCTTGCAGTTGGAAGGAATCACTGGGGACGGGTGGTGGCGCTTGCTTGACAAATAGATTGTTGAGGGATTCAGACTCAATCCTTCATTGTATTAAATTTAGGGCGACTTCCTGGAAAGGTGTTGCTCTGGGAAGTGGTTATCGATGAGGATATCAAAAGTCAGTCCACTGGGTCGCTGAGGCTTTCGGAGAATTGTTGTCCTAATACTATTCACAGAGATTGTCACCACTCACCGTTGAATAGATATTGTTTTTGGAGGAATCGAATCCTTGATCTCAGATTTGCCTAATTGGACAGCTTCCTTTATTGACTAAACATTGTACTTTGTGCTTATAAATATACAGCGATGTTGGCAGATCGGAGAAAACTTTTGTATGTGCAAGTCAAGAGTAGGTCAAATGACATGGAGGTGTATAGTATAGTTTGCAAAGTTCCAACTTTTCTCCGTTCCTAACTTTCAGAGTCACTTTCTCTAGTCACTAATTAACACACACTATAGTCAGTATAGTTATGATCAACAAGGATCTTATCGTAAGCGTTTTTATATCTGATATGGACTGGAGCAGAATAATGTTTGGACGATTTTCTGTTCAAATGTCAGGTGCACTGTAAATTCAATGTAATTTCGTATTTCACAAGAAAAATCTATATTTTGTACTGTTGAATTTTCACCAAAAATGTTTTATAAGCGTCTTGAAGGTCGACGTACACTTTTTGTCTTGCACTTTGTCCAATTTCACACTTGTCCACTGTAAACTCGTTCATTCATTAAGGTTTTTAAGAGTAAATTTCTCTTAAGCTCGCAGTATCAAGACACAATACTGTTCATAAAAATTGCCGTCAATTTATAAGAATTGGCATAGATAATAATTTTTAAGTCTTATTTGATTTTGAGAGAAATATGAGTTTCAAAGTCTGTCAGTCAGTGTTTGAACAAAACTGTTTGCTTCCTGGGGAAAAGTCATTTTCTCAATTTTTCCCACCTAAAAAAGTCTTATTCTGCGTTTCCGCCTTGTCCCTCGCCACGTTTTTAGCAAACGTTTAAGCTCAACAGGTTGCACTCACTCACTCTCTCCCAGTTTTTCTGAAATGGGAAAGTTTTGCACTGTTCAGTAGTTACATAAGAGTCACTAGAGTCAGGATGTCTAAGGAACACACGGAGAACAAGAGCAGAGAGCAGTGCTCAGATGGAACTTCACCTGGCTATGGCTATGTGCCTTGAGTTATTACAAAAGCTAAGATTTTTTGCTGAAAATGAGACAAAACTGAATTTGTACTTATAATATACTTTCAAGTAATTCATGCATGCATCAACTACTAAATAACCGAATTTACTGGGGATGTAAAAAGTAAAAAGGAAAAAATATTTTGAAAACGACCCATTAGTAATTTATCTGCAGACACTTGTAATAAACGATTCCTTATCTTGCCACTTTTCTTCAAGTTCTTATGAAATCTCTACCTAAGTTCTATCTAGCATGTTGGTGTTGCCGCTTCTCCTCCGCTCGCTCATCTCCTCCGCTAGCAAGCAACTGACGGAAAGTATGAATGGTGAAAGGTGATTTAGATGTTTTTTGCCGTACTCTGACTGCTGCTTGATTGTGAGCGTGTGAGAGCCTACTACTTACTACTATTACTACAACTTACTTCGTCAGTTGATTATGCTCTGCTTTTGCTAGGCAAACAAAATGAGCACATATTCCCCCATCTCCTCCAAGCAATACTTGCCATTTTTCTTAGTGTTAGGAATTCGCTACAGATCTTTACCTATCTAGATCAGATGAGGTGATGTTCGGTAGGGAAATTTGCAGTGTGATATGGGCTGATCATGATCATATTATGAACTTGATCAAGCTCTCGCACTTTTACACACTGTGTGTCATAAACAATGCGTTGTTCATGTAGTGCGAAAAGTACAATGAAGTGGGATGGATAGAACTTTTATGGGCTTTTCATCTAAAATTTAATGAAATTTTTGGGAAATTTTATTGCCGGATCTGCAAAAGCATTAGTTCAGGGATTGGTAAAATCTCTTGGGTGAAATGTTCAAAATTTATCTTTCCAACTTGTTCAAAATTTGCTTTATGGTTTCATTCTACCGTAAAACTTCTTAAAATAATGTTTCAGTTAAATCATTGAGATCTATTTTCAAACTAAGACCAATTGAAGTAGCTTTGCAACTTACAAATGTAAAACAATTACCAGTGCTAAATTTACCCGCTTCTTCAAAGGGACGCACATAACATTCCCACTGAAATTCAGACTACCTTTGTTCCCATTGCCCCGACCTTCTTTCATTCACGGAAACGCACGTTTGACTCAAATCGACAAGAGGAATGTGAGTTATACAAGTCAAGAAGAAAGCAGTGCAGGCGGTTCAGTCAGAACCTTGGGAAAAATCATTTTACAAGTGTCAACTACACACACTTTTCACTTCAAGTCTTTACTTCTATTTTCATTAAATATGTATACCTATACAAGAAACAAATATGAAATATTCTTCAAATGACAAGATGAACCAAACAATCCAACTTAAGTTCAAGGGAAAAGATAGGTTTATAGCTGTAGGACAAATGCTATATATTAACGGAGAAAGGAGCATGGTGAGATTGCATGGAAAATTGCATGTTTTCAAACAAACATGCAATTTTTCTTTAAAATTTCTTTACAAATATCAGGGAAAACTTGTAATGGATTAAGATTCAGACTGGGATTAGAATGACAAAAAATATTGCCTCAGCCTCACATGAAATTTCAAGAAAATGAGTGCAAACGCGTACGCGTGTATTCTACGCAATCAGACTTATCTCCCAAAGCAAGTTTTCTTCGACTCTGAGAAAGAGGAAGGAAGTACAAGAAAGTTGAAAAACTATTGATGGTGACGACGATGATGACACTACTTATTTTACACACACGCACCACAAAGCACCAACACTATATCACTTCTGGTGTTCGGAAGTGAGCTGAGATGAGAGTGAGACTGTTTCACTCTGCCTCTTTCCTTCACACTGTGACTGACTTTTTGAGTTGCTCCGAGCTAATGTAAATCACTCTGCACACCAAACCAATACCAGAGCTATAAGACTACTCCTTCGGAGAGAAAAGATCACTAAGCCCATCTCTTCTCCTCATCATGTGGTTTTCAACTTTAATGTTCGCTAATCTTGATCTTGTGCTCTCCCTCAGTGCGTTTGAAATGTGTAATCTCATCTAACTTTTTATCCTCACATCGCAAAGACATGAGCATTGCGTCTCCTCCTATTGTGAAATGGGTAGGCACAGACACATCTCCGTATCTCATAGTCCTTTTCACAGTCGGTTTACTCTGATCCCGATCTCCTAAATTTTACCCAATATCTCAGCGGAAAATGAGCATGAGCATAATATAAATTTGCAAACCAAACTTGTGAGCCTTTCTCTACATTGGAGTGACAAGTGAGCATGATGACACGGGGATAATCAGAGAAATCACTTTCTCGCTCACTTGCTCCACCGAATCACAACTGCTAATCAGTATTAATCGCTTTCACAATGGCGGTTGTTTATCTAGCCATTCCGGTCTGATTAATAAGGTGACAAATTATTGTGCGAAATCAGATTGACTAATTGATTATAGATGGAAAGAAAGATTGAGGACCAGGTTCCCCCGAATTTGTCCCATGGAGGGCTTATGCTCAGGATCAGGCTTCTTCTTCTATGCCGGCCCGGGCTATCGTAGCTTAGCTGAGTTTAGGACGCTACGGCGGCAGGAGTCAACTTTATCGTTAGATGTTTGTAACTATAGTGGAACGTTCCTTTCTGTTGGTGCGCTCTTGGAACACATGTCTTTTAAATCCCTCTGTTCCAAAACGAACAAGCGACTATGGAGCATTACCAGTATGGCTGGTGTGAGCTACAAGATCCATTCCCGAATTGCTAAAGCAGCGTCCATGCTACACCTGTACAGTCTTTATGTATTGTGAGAATCACTGAAAAAAGAGGGAAAAAAGGAGCGTGGGCTTTTTGCGTAACGCGTGGCAACGATGTCAATGAAACTGAATACGGATTGCGAATGCTGGCTTTTATAATAAAGTGATGAGGATGAGGATGCTATGGCAGTGATTCCTCCACTGCCAAGACTACGTTCAATCCCTAGATGAGCAAGAACTTGAATATTGCTCTCATCTCTGGTCAACAACTGACAATTTAGGAGTGAACAACAAGTTGAATTGGGGAATTCAATGGATAATTTGCATGAAGCCATCCCTTCTTGAATAAACAACGGTATTGTTAGGCTTTTGTCTTGTAAGACGATTTTGGAGTATCAAGTTGGGATTTTCAGGAAAATAAATACATTTTTTTGCAAAATCTGACATTGCTAATTCTTTTATATGTACATATATAAGAAGCATTTTTTTAAAGAATGCAAAGCATCCAAATGATTTGATATATTTTAGTTTTTTTACTAACCACAAACTATCGATTGAAAAGGGATCAAGGGTTCATGTCATCTTAAAGAATCCGATCGAATAATGAAATCATCTGCCGGAAAAAGTGAGATCTTAAAATACTCACAAAAATGAACGATTTGTAGTTCGGACTAGTTAGCAATTGGGTTTAGGTAGATAGTTAAAATGTGAGTTAATTCAAAATCAATGATGATTTCTTACATGATGACGGCACGACACGGCAAGTAGTTATTATATGAACCTATCCTACATGTCAAGGTGGGTTAATGTAATTTCATATAAAAAAATCATCCGGTTATCAAAAAGGAAGATGAGTAACAACGATACGCGTTTCGTTTCTCATCCGCACCTTTCAATCCTGAAAGGAAAACATCATTAAACTAATTTTACATATAGCTTCATCTCCTCATCTACGGATTGTTCAGTTAATCTGCTTAACCGTTTTGCCATTCCCTTACCTTCACTTCTAGCGTGGAAACCTTTATTCATTATCCCGAAAGGAGAGATTTTCACCGCACGTTATTCTTAGCAAGCACCATGATTTTGATGACATAATTTTTGGCTCATGAAAAATGATTTTAGTGTGTTCCGCTTTCACGCATTGATTTTTTTTTATTTCAGTGGTTTTTCTCTCCCCTCCTCTACTTCAGTACATGAATGACCTTTCCAAGAATAAATCAAGGATTGAGCTGAGAGATTTTTCGGATCGGATGATCTAACCAGGATGGTATGTGCAGAGTTTGAAGAGTTTCATCTTTACTTCTCTTCTCATATTAAAGAAAGGATGACAACTTACGCTATGGTGTTAATATCAGTGATGACTCCGATCATGTCAATCTGAGATTGATCCATTTTCTCTGAGAAAAAAAAATCATTCCACTTTTCCACCAATAAGTACAAAGGTGAAAAAAATGTCCAACTTGACACAAAACGGTTTACCCAAAAGAACATAACTTTCACTGGATGTGTCATCTTCATCAAGTATTTTTAACTTATACTTCGTGTAAATTTAGAACGCACACAAATATGTGGAGACATGAGGACGACGGAAATTAATGTGCTCGCACAAAAAATAATATTTCTACATACATATTACGGGAGCAAGGTCAAATAGGACGGCACTGCATGAAATCATAGGAAGCTTAAAGTAAACCTTAAGCGACAATGATTTGCTCAAGCAGATTATTAAAAGTTGATAAAAAAAACTACGGTCAAAGTTTGATAATTGTAATAATAAAGAACTAAAAAATATCGAGAAATGTTATCTGTCGTTAGTATTGTTTGGAACCAAGACGGGAAAAGAAAAGCAATCAAAGTAAGTAATCATAGTGCAATTGGGAAAAACAAGTTGAAAAGTTCTTATCCATATCAACAAGTTGATTGTTATTTGAATTATCTCCCTTTCATTTCCAAAATAGATTATTTCATTATTTTTGCGCTCAACTCCCCCAATTTAAAAAAGAAACCTACTTTCCAAACAAAAGTGAAGTCGGATTTAGCTGAAAACAGGATGAAAACTCTAGGATGCGATACAATAACAACAAGCTTGATAATGATCATTTTTATCTCCTCATCAAAACATTGTCTTGTCATTAAGGGTGGTTTAGTGACTGGATGGCTAAGCAAATGTAAATAATGACAGTCAAATTGGTTCACTGAGACTCATTGAAATTCAAGAGAGAAAAAAACAAGGAAAAATATGAGCTGACATTTACTGCCAAACGCAATATCCGGACAATAGGGAGAAAGGAAAGGGCTGCATTGTTCTTCTCCATCACCCAAATATAATGCAGGTCGGTGACGACCTTTGTTGGAATGCTCAAGGATCTTATATGAAAGAAGAAAGCAGCATTATGTCATAGCCACGAATAGAAGTGGCGCTCATTCCCTTCGTCAATAATACTTAAAGGCGAATGTCGAAAAACATGATAATCTTGTTTGTGGGCGAGGGAAGCGCGTTTTTTTCTCCAAAAAGAACTATACCAACTGCACCAACCATCACGACCATCATAAGAGAATCGTTTAGTGCTTTCTCCAAAGTGAGTTTGACTTCATTGGATGAGTGATGATGATACCAGTCGTGATCATATTATTCCTAACTACATATTTGTATCTACAAGCTTAATACATCAAGTGTGATGTTCTTGTACATTTTAATGCCACCATTTCCTTTCTTTAGCAGAGGGATGGTAGATCCCACCTTCACAATTATATTTTTGTCCCACCGCCCATTCACAATGTGCTGGTATTTATGAGGGAGAGAGAAGGAAGAGGCCGAAACAGGTTTATCAAATAAATGGTAGAACAAAAAAAATCCTTAGGTTGTGGTCATCATCATCATTGTTGGCCGTCATGCTCGTCCCTTAAGAATCATCATTATTACCATCACGATGATCATGATCATCATTCATTCATTGAAATGTTCAGTTCCACTTTAAGGAAAATAATTCTACATTTTCACTACGCTGATAAGAGCCCATTATCATGGGATACGCTCCATCCATGAGACTCCCCTTCCGCCGTGTGGCTCTCCTATGGCTTTTTTTACAGATCTCACACTGATTTATTATGATGTAGATGAGATCATTAGCTCATTCTTTTGTAGGTAAAAGAGACAAGATAAAAAAAGTGGCAGTACAGCGAAGCACGCGGGAAGGATCTATGAAAAACATCAACAGTTTCGGTGATGATCTTCAATCTTCTTCTCGACAAGATCCTATCCCCTATCCATCTATCCATTTAGACTCAAAAGGACTAAAAAAATATCTCTAATGTACTATAAGCGTTTGCGAAAAAAAAAACAAGCCATTTGTATGGAGGATCAGGGAGGGATAGGTAACCAATCAACAAAAACCTGATCGCGTATTATTGTTATTGACTATTGAAGCAAAAAATGAGCATCATCATCATTATCGGCAGAGGGTATAGTAGTTCCCCCCTTATATTGAAAATATCCATCCGTCAATAAATATTTGTATAAAGGATACAGCGGAACGTCAGCGTGTGTTCAGATATGTGCGGAGTGAGTCTTATCTGATTCAAATCAAGTGACTTACCCAGAGATTCATGGTTTTTAATAAATATTTTTCAGCCCGTCATAATCAAAAAGAAGATGACGATATGATAGGACGAGGAAAGGATTTTTTTTTCTCCGTACATGTGGTGCTGCTCGCCTGATGAGTGTTAGGATCATAGAAGGAAATCGATTTTTTTAGGGGGACACCCAAAAGACCCAATTATCAACTTGACAAAACTAAATGCATCCTCAATCATCATCATCACCACCACCGCCAGCATGTTGATCAGATCATATGCTCACGTAGAAAAGGAGAGACGAGAAGACAGACAAAAATGTACATAAATATGCACGGCATTATGAGATCATCACCAGGATGAAACGACGTACGTACGTCCTTATGATGATGCACAGACACACATTAACAATTTATGTAAAATGTAGAAAAGGGTAAAGAAGAAGATTGTGTGGTCGCGATTTTTTTTTCTCCCTTCTTCTTTCGCTACCACGCCAGAGCAAATCCACTTTGTAATGGCGATGGTGATGATCTTATTTTACCTCCATTTCTTCAAAGCGCGACCAAGGAGTAGTCTCGTTATTAAAATGTTTTGGCATATGCAAAGCACAGACTTGTTCTTTGAGCTTTGGCTGTCACATTGACAATATATCGTACAGGTGAGATTAGTAGCCAGGTAGAGCATGATTGGCTGCGATCTAGTAAACAACTGCGGGATACAATCGGAAGCAAGCGGTATGAGAGAACAACTTGAGAGAAAAAAACATTCCTTTAGACCTCATTGTCATCATCAATGGCATGGCACTCTGGGGAATTCTTTTGTTTTCGTTTTTTAAAGGAAGGATGCTGTTGATGGTGATGATGATGGTGGTGTGGACCCGCTTGGAGTCCTCGTCATCATCATTGTCATTATTATTATGATTATGATGATTATTACCCGCAGAAGAAGAGGCTAGAGGAGGGATATAGGGGCTAACTGAGAAATAATTAACACACTCCATATGATCATCCGTGGGCTGACCGGTGGTGAACTTCTTCCGACTTGCCAAATCTCGCCAATTTTCCTCACACGTTTGTATTATTTTGGGCATTATTATGAGAATGTTAAGTATGAAAGAAAAAAGACGCCCACAAAGAAACTTTGTTGAGAGATAAATGCGTAGGCAGAAAAAGTAGCCTTCACCATATAAGGACTCAATGGGTGGACTTGGCTAGTCTGTTTAATACAGTGTGAGAGGGAGAGAGAGAGAGACAGACGACGGTGGAATAGGAGAACAGAGAGAGACTACTACGCATATTATCATTATTATTATTACTCCACTTACTTCAAAAAAAAATTCCTGCATCTTATCCATACTCAAGAAAATACTCAGAGGTATAATGCAACATCCATCGCACTGACATTGGGGGGAAGATATTTTGAGAGGGCAATAGGCATTCGTACTCGAATTACACTGTGCATGGTTTCCACATTCTATTTTTAAATGCAGTAATGTTACAATGGAGAAATGGCGATACGTTATCATATGAGATTAGTGAGGACCACGGTTTCAATACCTTGCAATGCAGATTGCACTTATTTGCAGCGCGGTCTTCCCATCTTGAGCTCTCTGGATTCAGGTAATTGTCAGATAATCTTCATATGCCAGTTTTTATCTTCATCATATCATTATCAGGTTATATTAAGTTACAAATGAGGAGCATATAATCCCACATAACTAACGATATATGAGCATTATAAAACCCAAAACAATGCAATAATAGTACGCTGATAATATGGTGAACGAAACTCATGTAAAGCGCGCCTTCCTATCGACAAGCGTCCCCAGGAGAGCGGGAGAAGAGGTCTTTGCTAGTATAAGAAAACGGTGGTGGCTCTGGTTGTGGACGGTGTTGCGGTTGAAAAAGGGGAAAATGGATGAGGGAGGTGAAGGTGATGAAAGGAGAAATGACAAGTGTTCTTATCTAAATATGAGGAAAGTGGATAACAATCTTTATTGTCTATCAGACAACAATTAGTGTGAGCTTGGCAAAGGTGTTGTACGCCCAGTTTAGGATGCGGTGACTTACCGTATGAATTGGGCCATATACAGAGAGAGCAGACTTGGGATTAGGCTTCATGTAAATGGATTTAAAAGAGCGGAACATTCACACCTGCTAGACTTGATAAAGAAATACAAATTTAATAAATTTACGGCAAGATACAATTTGCAGAATGGAATGATTCCTTTGCATTGATATAAATAACTCTTTGATGAAAGTTAGCATAAATCTTTAATAAAGAATAATTCAATTTAACAAATTAGATTGATCAAATGGTAAGAAGGCAAGAAAGAAAACTTCTTATGAATGACTCTATAAATAAGTATGCAAATGCAAATAGCAAACAACAAAGTAACTAGGCATTGTAAAGCTTCACATTCAAATCAAAGCGAGGATATATCCCAAGAGGCAGCTTTATTCCTCCAGCTTCCCACTTGACTTTCCAGAAGAAACTAACAAGAGCAAATAATCATAAAAAAATACAAATAAAATAGCCCAAAACGTACAAGCTCAAACAGTTTCTTCACTTTTATCACCGAATAATAATGTTTCAAATAGGGAAAAGCATATTTTGAGAGAATTCACCTCTCCTCCTCTTTCCTTCCTTTTTCCGACTTTCCATCGTCATCTCACACAATGCAATTTTTCAACAAGGTATTATCATCATATCATAACGTAATAATATCATCGTCCCGATCCCGATAGGTATCTTCAGATAAAGCGGAGAGCACATGCTGGGACAACTCCTTAAAGTTGACGAGGGATTGTTAGGAGAAGAAAAAACGAACTTTTTTGAGGGAATTATTGCAGTTTACCCTTTACCAGAACAGTTTATCATCAGCACATAGGGAAGATGGTTAAGCCTAATCTCCGAGTGTTAGTAAAACACACACAAGTTGCATGCACAGTAAACATGAGACACACACGACAAAACATGCTCACTTTTTTGTCTTGCATTGTTAAGCTTTTTTTCACGAAGGAATGAAAATGCTTATCTTTCAAGTAGACATGTGCTCCATTCACTTTATTCAAGTTTGAGACTCATCTCCATCCTCGACGCTTCATCAGCAAAATAGGAGGACCGTAAATGGTACACTAGTCCACTTGCCCAATGCATTATTATTGCATTGTTGCCTGATAGAAACATTTCCTGTCCCTTCTAATATGCAGCTCAAATTGTTAACGCGCGATTAGAGGAACAAGAAAGCCACGAGATCCCCCTTTCATTTCGGGCTTGCATTGCATGTGTACGTTAACTGCAACCTGCACACCCAAATGACCGTTTTTGGAGAAAACCTAATTAAAATAATACCGTAAAAGATGAGTCATGCTCAGAAATACTTGAGGAAAGAGAGAGAGAGAGAAATGATGATGATGGTCCACTTGAAAGCGATTTAAAAATGGGAAATGGGATATTTGTTTGGGCTAAGCTAGCTCGTGTGTTAGCCATTTGGAAAAATAGAAATGCGGAAATTTTGGCAATTTAATAGAATCCGAATGGCAATGAATAATATTTTGAGTAACTATCTTCTGGAATTAAAATTTTGCTGGTTTCTTCCCGCTTGCAAAAAAAAGACACATTTGCTATGTTTTTTTACGAATGGGAAAGACATGTTAAGAGAAAGAACTGCAAAGAAATATTTAAATTGAATACAAATCAACATCGGATCAGAACACATTGCTGTTGGCATAATCGTTTTAGTTTTGAGTTTGAAATCTGAATGTTATTGAATCGACATAGTCAGCATCAACAGGATTTTGTCGTGAGTAGTTGGCCTCGCCCGAGACATCCATCATAGTCACCGTCATCGTAGTGTGCTTGACTTCAATTAACCCCACTTGATACTTTGACACCAGCAGCAAGGTGAGTCTTGTATCTGAGAAGACTATTTTTTCATATGAGGGGAGTCATTCCCTTGCACTTTTAATGACTCCCATCCAAAAATGTAAGCTTATGTCCATGTTGTTAAACCAAAACAAATAGGTAGCTATATTACTTCGAAGTGGAAATACATCTAAAATTCACTGGCACAACCTGTTGAAAACAAATTTAGGAAATTTTCCATGAACTCATTTGAAATTTTGAGGATTTCCAGATACCGAGACTTTAATAGAAAACCTGAAGAGCACATTTCTGTAAATTTCTCTTAATCCCTAGTGAGTTTTTCATTTCTCAGTCTTGCAATTTATCATGTTTTCTTCGAAAGTCATTCATCAATTTTTTTTCCTTTTTTCTGCTCCATAGTCACCGTGCGATGAAAACAAGCCGATGCAATGATTATGAAACCTGATCATGAAAAAACACTTTTTTTCTTATCTTGATTAAATTATTCAATCAGTACAAAAAGTCAAACGGTGAACGGCAGGGAAATAAATTTGGATAGGAAGTAGAAAGGTGACAATGTTTTACTTCAGGTAGCGCAATTTAGACCCTGAGCGGGGCCAGAAAGTAGTTTAATGACGATTTCTTCCATACTACATAGATCTATAGTAGGATCAATGTTTTTTGGAACTTGGAAAGTAATAATAAGATATATCTTACTTCAGACAATGCGTATAAGATATTTTCCTATTGTAAAGAAATAAACAAGCAATGTTACGAAAAGAAATGAGTGTCAGAATTCATATCAGATCTTTCCCAATTTAAACTTTCATATAGTCTCAAATATAAATTATAAAATATTTTTTAAAAATCCAACCAAAAAAGTTGCTAGAATAGAAAGCACAAATATCATTATAATATTCTGCATTATCATTTAAACCGATTCTTCAAAAGCAAAGACGATTGAATAAGGTATATTGCAAATGATAGGGTGTTCATGGACAAAGTAGGTAATCCTGGCATCCTGAAATTTGACCTGCGAGAGTGAAAAGTTAGATCGAGGATTTGCTTTTCCTGTATAGAAGTATTTTTTTATCATTGTAACATTGTAAGAAACATGTAACCCTCATTGAGGTTGGATTGTCGATATTTAATATGTAATATATTGTGCACGTGCTGCGCACCACCAACCCAGCAGTTCTCCGTATTTTGGAAGAGCAAAGTTGACAGCTTTCACTTCCAAACGAATCAAGGCTTAAGAAAAATGGATATATACATATCGCTGCACACTCAACCCAGCGTTCGCAGATTTGGGTGGCTTTTTCAGTTGGGAACTGAACATTATCTGGGCATAGCTTCCGCTACCACCTACATAATACAAAGAACCAGAACCATTACAAATGATACTTCCGTCAGACTTTTTTACTTTGCCTGTGGCTGGAATTAAAACCTTACTCGGAAAATTAACTTCTCCTAGCTCCATCTGCTACCTCCCAATACGCATGGGATAAATATGGGACAACCCAGTCATCTTTCCCTTTTCATAAAACTACACACAGTTTCTTCCAATTGACAAAAATGGCGTTGTTTTGATATATAGCCAGGATCAGGGAGTCAGACACTTTTTACAGCTTATCGATGTAACAGTAAGATAAGGTACAAAACACTATCATTGGATCCAATCAATATGAATACATATACACCATGTTGAAAATTGGGTACAAAATGGTTATAAAAGTTTGACAGATATTTCACTTCTCAGACAAAAGGGATTAAAAGTGGATACCTACTTATAAGCGATGACGACATGTTACGCCATATCACACATATCCCATGATATGGACCAGTATATTGTTTATGTGAGTGGGACTACTGGTATTACTGACCATTTACGTTTGCATTCATCATCATTGCACATACAAAGGAAAAAGGTATTTTGTTTCCATTCATTTTTTTAATAGCTGACGTTGCTTCAGGTTGCTCTTCTTTAAGGTGCACTTATGCCTAGTTAATTCGCAGAGCCCATATTGCCACACATTATATTTTTATTGCAGGTTTGATGCGGACACATATTGAAAAGACGTCCAAAAACGGATATCAGCCCTCATAAAAATATAATTTAGAGTTTTGAACATGGTGAAAATGATGTTAATGATGATAAAATGGAAAAATATAAATATGCATTAAAAAAGTAAAGCATTTTGAAAAGATGCTCTATAGGAAAGGCTAAAGTTATGCATTAAACGTGTTTCAAATTTGTAATGCGTTCCTTCATATGCGTGAATAGCAAGGAATTAGGATGATAGCAAGGTGGGTAGGTATCTGTAGTGGTATGCTTGTTGCATAGATAAGTTGAGTGCGTAGGTCTCCATCCTTATCATCATCAGTGAAATAAAACAATGGAAATGGCCCATATACATGAATATGAATAGAGAAGAAGTGCTTCAGTTGGTATAAGAAGGGAAAGCGATGATATGCCTTGTCTTTTTTTCTTCATATTTTTATTTGGTCATAGTGAATGATGGACTATCGTCATTGGATGCTAATTTGGTGGATGATGCTATGGGTTAGTTACCAACACAAGGATACCACACCCCTTATACATTACATTGTAATGACTGGACTAACTGCTGTTAAACTTCATTTATACCTAGCTGGTGTAATTTGAGTGAACAATAATATTTAATGATTTTCCTTTTCAATGCCTAGGTCCGCTCTGCGACGAAGGCTTATTGTGTGGATATTATTATGATCCTTTGTGTACCATTTTGTTATTCTGTATTGGTCCAAGTTAGTCATGCTAGTGGAAATTGATTTGCTTGGAAAATCTTAGCCCTTTTGATTCGAGCTTTGTATGGTCTGAGTTTTAGCCAGAAACAATGCAAACAATGGTAGACATGAATGTTAATTTTAGAAGAAATTCAATACTTTGTGAAGAAAGTCCTCTAATGCTATGTCTGAGCAGTGGAGGGAGAAGGAGGGAAAAGTTGGTTGTATAATCCTTATTAGTCCGTGTACTATCAAATCTAAAAGACACAACTTTGCTTGTATTCATAGTCTTAGACGCCTTGATCCGTTAAAGATGCATAACTTTGAACAAGCACCTTCTGCGGATGCAGGGCTCCAAAGAGCTGGTATGCTACCAAAAATCTCATCAAAAACGCATGTTGAGCGAAATCGCATGTATTTTAGGTGTATGATATATAGGGAACTAACAAAAATCAGCCAGCTATGTACTATCGGAAAATATAAGTGGAACAAAATGCCTTTTTATAGAAACAATCTTGTTATTTCGTTATTTTACCTTTACGCAACAAATATTAAGAAAGTTATGTAAACTTGTTGCATTGAAATTGAAATTTGGCAGTCATTTTAAGAAAAGCTAGACTTATGTTTACATTTGATTGATTGATTGATTGATTGATTTATTAAACTCATTAGTGAGCCTTTGGCCCATGGAGAATACATACATATTTATCGTATATTTTACAGAAAAACAAACTTAATAAGTACCATATTCAATTTCATATATAGTAACATTATATAATTATTATAAATTAACAAAATCACTATCCTCTAGTATTAGTGTACGTAGTCTTAAACATTCTAATAGGTAGTTAGCAAATAGCAGACACTCACTGTAGGATTTCCAATTTAAACATAAGTACCAATAGTTCTTATTTTTGCATTTGTTGAGTAGACTTTGCAGATAACGTTGTCTAATTCCTCTATATATTTTACAATAAAAAAAGACATGCAATATTGTTTCTGGTTCTTCTAAATTACAAAATTTACAACTTTCTTCTACTCCAAGCTCATGCCTAAATCCTTCAGAATAAAATACACCATTATTAAGCCTACTTTGAACCAGAACGCTCATTTTGCTACATGGAAGGGAATAACATAAATAATTTGAGGAAAGAGTGGAATTATCATGGAGTTGGAACAATAATTGATATTTGCTTGATGCGTTGAGCTTAGCCATATCTTGTTGTTTATCAATATCATGAAGTCTTACAATTATATGTAACAGATTTTCCTTAATAATCGACAGGTTCTTTATGTTTACATAATGATCATGGCTTAAATATCGTGTATTTGTTTTTAAGTTTTAAAGGCTAGTAACGATCAAGAAATTAATGTCTTCGTGTAATGCATACTATCTTGTAATTAATTAATTTATGCAAAATTGCATATTCCCGTGCTATAGCTTGTTCCTTACGGATTGATATGGGATATAAATTGGCACTCTTCCTGCTGAAATCTATGATATTATATATTAAGATATATTAGTTTGTATTTCAATTTTCCATATTAACAAATATGAAAATAAAGAAAAGATGTTTGTCATAATCCATATATTTTTCACAGAAATCTTAGCATCTCCGAAGGATTTGGCGCAGTTTTGTGTATGAACGTGATAAATTTAATCGAACATTTTGACCTGTGGAGGAGTAACATCCTGGAGAAAGTTTTTATTCTAACCATATTGAAAAAAAAACAGTCGTCACCTTTGACCTGATTAGTTCTTTTGAGTGGGGTATGAATACAAAATAATGTTTCAACTATAGAAAGTTAGTTTTTCCAGACAACACCAAATTTTCTGTGTATACTTAATGTATGTATAATGCATATAATGGCGTTCTAAAGTGCATAAAATCTCAACGTAAAGTAATATAAATCGGGAGACCTGTATCGTATCATGGATTGTTTTCTACCTTAATTAACTTACTTTGGCGCTTTCCTACATTTTTGTGTGGGTTGTACTTATTTGCAACATTGTCATTGACATCTCCTCGTCATCAGAATAGCCCATGTATAATCATGATTAGGTGCCTTGGATGTCGCAATGCTGATTTCACAGTAGGAAACATTTTAATGATGTAAAAGTCTTGTTATGTAAGAGCGTTCTAATTTAATCTTTTAATTAATGAATTTTGAAAGTGGAAAGAAAGGAAGAGAGACTCATTCCACTCCCGTTGCTCTAAATAATCAAAACTCGGCAAGACAAAAATCTAGAGCTAAATGAAATGAAGTACCCACGTCAATACTACAGTTTAACAAAGTCGCGTCTAACAGATTATTACTCTTCGTAGTATTTAAATAAGAGCTGTATACAATGGAATTTACAAGTTGGAAAAAATGAGCGAACAACAGACGAAAGTCCTACACATATCTTGACATCCCCTTTTCCTTTTGTTTGATCACACCATGTTTTGCGGAGGTGGGTAAATTGGATAATTATGTTTTGTGAGAGAAACTAGCAGAAAAACAAAATATGCCAATCATGCCACTGAACGACAAAGATGATGCTAATAATATGAGAAGCAATCAAAGATACATCAATGAATTGCATAGTATTTACATGACAGTTTGTTAGTAAATAGTAATAAAATTAGTTAAGTTTGCATTAAAAATGTTTCCGTATCGTTGTTGGCCTTAGCGCTAACCTTACATTCTCTTCAATTAAAAAGCCTTTTCCATACGTTCAGACGTATGTGGGTGGATACTACAACATTATTAAACCAATTGGCGTTTAATGAAACATCCCTGACATTTGCGGAAAATTAATAGGAATGAAATCAGAACACCAAAATAGGCTCGTGAAAGTTTCACTAGAGCAACAACTCCCCCAACTAGAGTTTAATGAGTTTAAGGTTAGTAAGGACTTTCGGAAACTAGCTTGAAAAAAACATCTTGAAGTTGACAGAAAAGAAGTGGAAAAAAAAAGTTTTCCGTCAGTATTGTTAGTGCATCTGAGAAGATGACAAAAATAAAACACGCAAGGTATCTTGCGTCGTTGATAATGATAAGGTAAAGGTTAAGTAGAAAAATAATGACTATTTTTAATTCCATGCTTCCAGTTTACGACTTTATTTTCTCCACTTGTGTATAACAAGCATCAAACGCTTTGTACTGCTCCATCTGCCAAAGATCCTTCGTTCAGTTTAAAAATCAATGAGAAGTACAGAAAATCTTCTTTTTTTTTCCTATTAAGCACTTATTTGTTAAGTATAACAATAACAATAAATAAACGGAACAAATCATTGGGAGATCTATGATGCTATATATGCTACTGTGATTATAGTGAGTGATTGCGATATTGATTGGCGTAAATAGGATTTGAAAACTTGTAACCATTGAAGAGATACTATTGTTTGTGACGTTAAACGGTATACTATTGTAAATAGTAACAAAATAGTTTGTGATTTTCTCAGTACTTGAAAAGCGGTGAGCAATAGGTGAAAATTACAAGTATGAAATCAGCATAAAATGTATCTTAATAATATGCTATATGTTTTATTGTGTAAATGCACATTATATTTAAACGATGATATGGTGGTGTCGCCCATCTTCAAACATTTCTAAACTATATGGTTGAAAGCATCACTGGAAAATGCAGCGACGGTTCTAAAGTTATCGCTTTCACGGACAGACACACAGACGGACAAATAGCTGATCGAGCTCAAAACCATCATGAAGCATACCTTCATTTTCATAATGAGAGAAAGTACAAGTGACGTCACATGAAACTTATGTGTGAATTTGGAACGGTACTTTCTCAATGTCGTCACATAATTCTTCGAGAAAGTGATCGATCTGTTTCGGTCCCCCTCTATAATTAGCCCTGTTTATCATCATGTTGTGCGTACCTACGTGGAGAACTTTCCATTGCAGCTAATCACATACCGAAACACTTGTAGACGTAGTAAAAGACACTTGTTTTCCTCTGATTAGCTTGCTTCCGCGAGTATTACGGATGAGATGACGATAATAAACTTTCTCCTTTCCTCTCGTTTGTTTCATTGACGGTGACGGTGGTGATAATGATGCTGATGGGATCAAATGACGAAGACTGAGGAATGAGAGGAAGGATCAAGTATGTTTACCATGGCCTGTAAGTGAAGCCATTAAAATGATCCTCATCATCCTCCCCAACACCAACGACGTTTTGACGACAAAGTGACGTGAGAAAGTTTTCCTATTTTTGATTAGATTTACATGTTTGTACGTATGCGAAAAGTTAATGTTCCTTGTAATCTGCAGGTGAGGGGCATAGATTCTTCCTTTTTACTGACATCTTGGAAAGTTACGTAGGATACTAGGAAGCGTATTGTGAAGTTAGTGATGAGGAAAACAACTATGTCAATGTGCGTCAACAAAGGAGCTCGTTCTCTTGTCGTCATTGATGAATGTAAAAATAGTATTTTGTTTACTAATTATACATATTTAAAATAGTAATGAAGAATTTCTTCTTTTTCCAAAGTTTCAATGATTAAGCAAATTTTCAAACTCAAGCAAACATGGTTTCCATTTAACTTTACTAGAAAGTAAGGTTAGCTGAGTTGTATTGGCTGGTTACAGTCCAGCCTATTACCTGAAGAAGAAAGTAGCAGAGTAAAGGCCTCATCAAGCGTTAAATTTGTCTTGTATCTTTCTGGTAAATACCAGCTACTTAGCAAGTCTACCTGCCTGTCTAGTTGGGTTTCCTATTCAGGTAAAATCTACGAAGCGTATGAGAGACTGATGTACGTTTACAAAATACTCCCCACGCACTCGCTGCTTTCCCCGATTCCCCATACATGTTGCTTGCTGCTGGATGACGTTATTTGGGAATGGCAATACAAGGAAATTAACGGATGGAAACCACTTCGTCGAATACATGTATAGATGCAACCAACCATCAAGCAAATGATTTGTGGAGACAGTTCCGAGAAAATGAACATAAATACTTGTAAATCTCATCTCTGCAATTTATTCGTTAATTTTTATTCCGTTCTGGCTATCTATCTTAATATACGTACCATGTGACTTTAATGATACCATCCAACGATCAGCATAATACGGCTCTGGACTCACTTTCCCATCACTTACATCACAAATTATCACTATACAAATCATTTTGAAGTAAATGCAAAAGACGTCACGTGCAATTTTATATTTTGCGATGTCATCATATCTTGTAATTATCAATATAGGTTATTTTTGCTTATGGATTCAAAGACTTAGACCCAATAAATGATTAACACGAAAGAAATTCCATCGTCATTGAATACACAACAGTTGTATCTATCATTTACAAATAGTTCCATGTCAATATGACGTCATTCGATTTAAAAAAACATGCTATGTATATATAATTAGATGAAATAAACAGATTTAGTCACACATCTCCGTTTTAAAAGTAGAAAGTCAAAATATTTGCAACGAAACTACTTACGCATGAAAAAGTTTTGTGTTTCGTCAAACGATAACCACTACAAGTGACTTTCCGGCGAGTGCAAGTGAAGTCATTCCAAAGTTTCTTCAGGAACAAACGCAGACAAAAGTTTGGAATGACGTTATTGTTTTGATCAAAAACTTCCAAATTTTCCCATACTTTCTCCCTGTTTATAGGCAGTGGGCTGTTGGTGTTGTTAATTTATTTTTGGAGGGAACTGGAAAGCGGAATGAAGTATGAACGTGCTCATTCACAACTCCAGACATCAGCGGGCGTGTGTCAGTTGTCACAAGGAATTTGCTCCGCATCAGATCCCTTTCATCTTCCCCAATTCATTCATACATGACTGTCCCCTCCTTAACAGAATACCAGTTGTAAATTTAATTCCATTCAACCACCATGCTATTGATGACGGTGATCGTACCCCGCTGGTGGGAGTTTCTATCCCGGATAATGAGATGAGATGAGATGAGATGTAATTGAGAATTAAATGCGCCCACTTTGATTCATGCACGTTACCTAATTGTTTACAAAGCTGGATGTAAAAACATATTATTGAACTCGGTGAAAGTCTTCATCTGCAAAAAAAACATGCTAAATTTATTTTAAATAGAATACTACCAAAGTACTCATACCTAGAATTGGAGCTTCCAAATGATTTCCGGTTATTTGTTATACTTGTCTTTGCAAGAGCATTGATGAGGATGACGCATTCGGAATTATGTTTCCAGGGGTGAAGGAGGGGACGATTTGTTACAGGTGCCATTATACTGATCATGTCCTTGGGTAGGAAATCCGTCAAAGACAGGGTATGTAAGACAATCATATAACATGACAACATTGAGTCAGCAATACAAATAATCCATTCATTATATTTTCTCTTGTAGTTTGCAAGGAAGCGTATAATTGGCAATCTATATATCGCATAGTCAATTTAACTAATAATATAATGGGAGCGGAAGTCTCCAAGTAAGCAGCTAAACAATTGAGCTGTCAGTGAAAGACGTTAGGTTAGGTTGTAATCACCATAGGAGAAACATACCTGATTACGTCATCATATGCCTTTGCCTAATTTCATTTGGAATTCCTCTCCTTCCCTTGTAATAAAGATTTGATAACAAGTACAAGAAATCACATCGTTTGCAAGATCGATTTTTAGCTAAAAGGTGAAATAAATCCTTAGTGATTAGTGCCAACTTATCGAGATTCTTTAGTGAATGCAAAAGAAAAACTTGTTCGGCAAAGCCGCTTCTATAAAATTCGCTAATACTCCTGTCAGCCTAGTGGATTTATTGCTCCTCATTTGCAAAAGCGCTGATTGCTGGCACTCATTTTGTAAGAAAAATTAGCCAGCTCAAATGTATATGCTTTTTACACATCATCCAACATAGTTCAATCGAGATATCGATGACATCTCATCTCATCCTTGATCATCTTAACAAGTTCATTGATTGACAAATTATTTCAATTAATACATATAAGCCGTTTTTATTACTGTCACATTTCCTCTCCTCACCTTTAGACAACACTAATTACCGTCTTCAGCCAACAACCCAAAATGACAATGAGGCTGACAATGGGAATAGGTAAAAAGCCGGTTTTCTTTGTTGAAAAGAAACAGCTAATGTAATTCAGCAAATGGTTAGAAAAAGTAAGTAGCTCCTTTTCCAAAACGAACCGCATCATCATCATCATCATCACCATTGCAAATTAAAATCACACGAGCAAGAGAGAAAAATGCATTTTCATTGTCATTATAATTTTATCATCATCATTAATATTTGTATTTGTATTTGTGTTGATGTCGCGGCACTCTACTACCACCAAACAAACGTCCATGGGTCCATGTCCATATTTAGCCCTTTTTTGTTCCCTCAGTGTTGGCTCCATCAGATTAAATATTTTCCTATGAACTCATCCTCTCCCATCCAATCCAACCCATAAGTATTGACTACAGACATGTTTATGTACCTAAATATTTATTATAGTTTTTTTATATATTTTTTTATTAAAAAACTGGAAGCCTTTTAAACTAACGATGATGAAATGGATCATGTATTCCCAACCCTAGTTTAGTCTTGATCTGGAGCCGTGATACGCACACGCGTTTTCCTCAGTTGTCCAAAAAAAAGATTAGATCATCAACATTATCATCATCATCATCATCCATATGATGAGTTAAGCTATCTCATCCTCTCCGCCCACGCTAGTTAGAAAAAAAAATAATGCAAATTATGTATATTTAACTAAACAGCATTCACAATTATAATGCGCATTGCAATGCATATATAAGCATCGACAAAAAATAACTGATAGTTTTTTTTGGGGGTGATTAAGATAACAATGTTTATATGGGGAAAAGGTGACAATGACAATGTCTCCTTGTCCACATATTTAGTTTACATGGGGCTTTTTGGCTACCGAAAAAAAAACAAGTCTTTGTTCATTTTGCTGTTGAGCTTGCTTCTCGCTAATGGAGAGGCTTCTGTCATCTGTTGTGATAAAGACAAGGAAGGGAAACGATATCCAGTCATTTGTCTTCACTCCCAGCCCATGTAGATGCCTAGTTTCTCTCTGCATTATTGAAAGACGCTTGGCTTGGCTTTGGCTTGCAGAAAAAGCATGTGAATACGCTACTGCTGTGTTGAAAAAAAACCATATCATTTCTCTTCTAGACTGGAAGAGTACGTGAGGGCAGACCTATGAAATCAGATGTTGTTAAATTAGGTGCATTTTAAACAACATGAGTGGATCATGATGCATCATGATAATGATGATGATGATCTATCAACGTATTTAAAACGATTGTGTAAATGTCTCAAAACAACAAACATGAATATGAGTAGAGGTTGAGAGTGTTTAATATTTTTTTGTGGAAATGATAAGGGAAGGCTGAAGGATAAGCATTAATGTGAAAAGTGAGTTTCACGGTGACTTGATAAGATTACATAAGAAAGAAAGAAAGAAAGATTAAATTGGATAAGGTTTTAACACAATTTTTGGTAGATAAATATCAGCGGGTTTTGTGGAGTTGGACTGGGGTTTAGAATTTATACATGTTTTGCTAAAACTGGGGATTTGGAAGGTGTCGAAAATTGCTTGTTGGTTGGATTAAAATGGATATTTAAGTATGTAGGGTTATTATAAAGGAAGCATAAAAGTAATATTTGGAATTTGGAAACCAACATCCAATTTGAATCCTGACAAGGCGAAAGGTCGCTGCCTAACCGGACTGAGTTGGTGACTATGATGAGTTGATGATGCTTGAGTTTAAGGACTGACTTGGTGAACGAGTTTATGAGCCTTCTACTGACCTAATCCTGATCTGGTGAAGGGATAGAAGCTGCTCCAGTGATTTACACAGTGACTCATGGAAAAAACGCCGTTAAATAAGGTACTTTCATAAGTCGGAATATCATGAACTATAAATGTGGAATACTGTCACTGATTTTTGAATTACGGAACATGAAATGAACATGATATAATTTCATGAAAATGATTCTAGGCCCATGAAGCAGGTCGAAGAGCAGCGAAATTGATAAGGAAAGGGTTATTTGAAGAGGCGGCTGAATGTCACCTTGAGGCAGCGAGGTTGTTACATGATCTCCAACAAACGTTGGCGGAAGACTCATCAGTTCTCAGGTCGTTAGATGAGCAGACGAAATATCACAAGAGACAAGCGGAACTGGTTCACATTAGAAGGTAGGTAGTTAATTGTCTGGGGCTGGGGCGTTAGATTGCATTTCATGATCTTAGCGGTACATAATAATTTTGCTTTTGGAACATAGAGAGGCCCTGAAAAAGTTCACAGCTAGAATCAGAAGCATGGAGACTCCAAAAAGTGGAGCCGTCCCGGGTTCCTCTTCTTCATCATCCGCGTCATCACGGAAATCTGGACAACCACACCAACATGCTTCTCACCCGCAACTCGCCCGTCATGAAATATTAAAAACGTTTGATGAGGCGGATTCACTTTTGCAGATTTTATCAGAGAGAAAGTTCAATCCACCTTCCAAGGAGAATAAGGTGTCCATCTCTGACACTGTCTCCTATCATACGAAGCCAGTTTTTACAATTAGGCCAAAAAATGATGCTGATGTCATCGAGGAGTTGCAAATGGTTAATTCAAACCTTCGAAATTTAGTTGATAGGGTAAGAAAATATTCAACAGTGTCTTCATTTGGTGGAGCTTTCGGATTGTCAAACTCCTAAAATGATCTAGTAAAACTTGATTTTATGTGGTTTTATATTACAGCTTTTGGGTGAACTTCATGAAGTTCGCGAGGAAAACAGAACATTGAAGACGCGGCTGGAATCCTACGAGACGACTTCATCCAGCTCATCCTTTCAGTCAGAGATGGAGAAGACTTTTTTCCCTTCTCCACTGGACAACTATAAACCACGGGAGCTTCCTGAGTTGCCTCCACTAGGAATGCCGGACTTTGATTATGCTGAATTTTCCTAAAAGAGATGAACTTTAGCAGGCTGGCTTGTGTTTTCGATGTGATTAAAAGAGTTAATGCGCTTCAGTTCTCAAATCTTTTAGTGACGCTCTGGCCCAAACAATATTCAATGGGATTATTATGAAACCAATTGATTTAAATATTTGAGCTACATCGGCAGACATAGATAATGTAATTAAGATTTTAAGGCCTTCAAATGTCGTTGCAATATTATGTGAAACAATGTAAGATGAGTTACATTAATTAAGACTTTAACGCTGCCTCCATTTGTATATACTCATTATATAAACTTGTAAACCTTTTACAAACTCGTTTTTAATCAGTTGGAATCGTAGACGCAGTAAATGAACTCCAGTAGACTATTTTACAGTATTTTCAACGAGGATTTTTGGTACAATCTGATGCTAACTATCTGAGAACAAATTAGTTTTTAGAATTTTTAAAACGTTGCCGCAGAACTGAAGGTGTAGCTAGTTGAATGGAATATATGTTTGCCTGATTTTTTCCAGTCATATTTAATATAGTGCGTTTGTAGAAAATGTATGCCTCCTATTACAAAAGTTAAGTATCTGAATTATGCTGCATACATTACGGACTAAGTTTTTTAATCGTTCATGGTTTTACCAATTTATCTATCAAATGGCTCAGATGGACGAAACGTGTCTACAATGATTGGACCCATATGCAATATTGTATACCTAAATGAACAGAACCAGAGCACAGTCGGTCTCGTGGCTTTTTGAAGTGCGGAAATACGGAACTGACTTGTACTTAAGTTTGCAATCAAATGTACTTGTAATGTTTTTTAGTTAGTTTTTAAATGAAATTACTTGCTTGATTGTGCTCACGTAATAATTTACCTAATTTTAATTCACTTGCATAGGAAAATCTATACGTGTTAACTAGATAAATATGCTTGTATAATATATTTTATCCTTATTATCGCACTATTTGTACAAATCATTGTGATAGCATAGTTTATTCGTTTAGGATCGTTTTTTTTTTCATTTTATTGTCATTTATGTATGAGAAAAGTCGTGCGTCAATAAAATGTAGTCCAGCGATTACCCCAAAAAGTTCAGCTTCCCACGTTACAGCAAAATTATATCTATTATTAATGTGAGGTGAGATGAGACGCCGTACATACATTTGAAGGAAAATGGATGGCTGATTCAGTATTGGATCTTTTATAGACGTATTATCAACTTTTCATTCGTATGACAGCATAAACTTTATGGGCTGAAACACCCTCTTTCCAAACACGAATTCAACATTTCGGATCTGTCTTATCTAGTAACAGCAACATGTTGGGAAATGTTCGATTGGAGGGAACATGATGGTCACAAAGGTAAATTTAGAATCAATCTCTTTAATGGATGGCTGGAAATGGCAACGAATGACTACAAGTGCTAGGCAAACAAATCTTTTCCCCTGCTGAGCAAAGTCTTCCTCGTAAAGGGAACAAAATATATGGATGAATTCAATAGTAAATCTAATTTCCAATAGATTACAGTGCTAAACAAATATTGTGAAATCAAATGAAAATGACACACGGATAATGATACAATCCGCAACATTTTTTAATGGTAGGGGAAGAGTCCCTATACAGGAATCAATGCGGCTCGTTTTTACAACTAGCTCCGTCCTCGTCCTGAAACAACTTCATCATCCATCATAAAATTGTCATGTAATCAATTTTTAAGTAGGTGGAAATTGTTGATAATATTGGGAAAAGATGAGTCAATTGTCAATGTCTTGCGTCTATCCTATTCTTTGCTTTATCTTTCGAATTTTTGACCATATTGTAAGTTAACTTGTCCCAATATAAAAGGGGACACACCCAATGTCCACTTCCATCAGACTTGTTCTTTAGTGATCCAGTGAACGTTCTAGTGAAACGTTGGAGAGAGCAGCTTGTATTACTTCTTCAGCAACCTCGACTTACTTTTACTTTCTGCAGTTCATCAACTCGGAATCAATCAGATAATCAAGGTATTCATATAATTTATCGCTTTTGTTTAAGTGATTTATCATTATTTAATTAATTGAAATATTTACGGATTGAATATGGATTTTTCCTGACTTTTGAAGATGCGCTTTATATTGGTGGCCCTGGTTTTCCTCTACACAGTCTTTACATTTACGTTAAACCAAGCAGATGCCCAGGTAAACTTTTCCCCTGCTTGGGGTAAACGGTCTGCAGATCTAATGGTGGGTGATTCACAGGATCCTTCGGACTACAGAAGGGTAATCAATGCGGAAGGATGTCAGACGCCATTGGAATGCTTACTTCGAATGCAGCGACTTTTGAAGGTTTGTATAAATTATTGAGTTTTCCCAGTATGGTTAGTCTTTGTTAGTAACTTCATTTGTTAAAATTTTTCATAGAACAGAAAGAACCTCCCATCGATCGAATGTGAAACTTTGATAAATCTCTGCAGTGGCTGATGTAGAAGAGATGAAACTCTCCTACGTAACTATAGACACGAACAAAGTTGTAGCGTTTTGTAGAATTCAGAAGTAGAAAGTGTACGGTTTAGAAAATAAAAACTTGAAGTTGTGAATTTTTATTTTTTGGAAGTTTTTAATAACTTTGAATAAAGGGTTTACTTGGTTATCATAAACGGTGTAGTAGTAACATTTAGAACTATGCAGTACACTTTTTTCCATTTTTATGATCATTTAAACTCGTGCAGAATTTGTGGCAATATAAATGTTTTGAAATATTTTTGAATACGAAAACTTCATTCGATAATGTTATTATTTACAATGTGTAATTTTAATAAATTACAATAACGTGAATACGTTAAATCTTTTCTGAAATCCCAAAAGTTGAGAAATATTAAATATTTTCTTATTTCATATTCATCTTGAACATCTTTGAAGCGGTCATTTGTTCCTCCGGAGGACTGGAGGAGGTCTTAAGCTGAGATTTACGGTGATCGCGGCTCTTTTTCGGCTGTTCTACCATCTCGTACGGCTCATATCCTTCATCAAAATTAATATCTACGAGCAAAAAGTGATAAGAACACAAAATAAAAATCCAACTAGGAAATGAACTACGTAATAAATAATATGTGCCGCGTATCATACTTTAAATATAGTAGAGCTATTCGAACTGTCAACAATTAGACTAACCAACAGGAACGTCGTCTGTCGTTTCCTGTATTTGTTGTTGCTGTTCTTCCTTTCGTTGCTTTTCCTTCAGTTCGGCCTCTGCCATTTGCTTTTGTAGTTTGTCTCGGATCTCATGATCAAACGTTGAGTGAAGGAGCAATCCTAAAACGCCAGCTCTTTCGGTAAGGGCCTGCTTACATTGGCGCTCTTGATTTAGCAACTCATCCAGTTTCATCCACTAAGGAAATCACTTTGTTAGCAATTACTAAAAATAAAATACAATAAAACAGTATCTTACATATCTTCAAACTTACATATCGAACTTTCTCCAAATCTATTTCCGCACGTCGTAACTTTTCCCAGCAATGATGTCTGTTGCATTTTTTCTTCGAAATTTTGCATATCTTATCAGTTGGTCCGGTAACGTTTTGAATCAATGGGTAGCCACAAATCTATGCAAACCACGAGGAAACATTACTTTAGTAAAATAAATATCTGCTATGAACATCAATTAAAATCAGTTGGTTGCATTAATACAAACTAACAGCAGTGTCCCGAATTTTAGGCTCCTTTGAATGCTCAGGGCATAGAACGCACAATCGCTTACAATAAGTCCGGCTGGCTGGATGGAAAAAGTCGCAAAATATTGGAGTCCCCTCCAATTCGGTTTTGAAGCCAGACCCAAAAGAAGCTTGACTTTCATACTATAAAAAATTCAAAGATTCAAGCAAAATCATAAAATATATAATTATGCTTGCTCATGGAGAAGCTAATTGAAATGGAAATGTCCAATTGATTTGGACATAGACATGGAAATGGCCCTGCTTGACAAATGCCAAAATGATACTGTCAAACACTTTCCAGTACGTCAAGATGGATGACATATTTACCTTGTTGTAACACCTTTCCATGTGTTTAATGCAAGTCTTGACAGATACTTCGTGACCACAAGTAACACAAGGAATGGAGCCCTCTTCCTCCTCTACTTCTTCTTCCGCTCTATCTGGATTAATTTCAATCCTCTGGCTTTTCTCAATGTGCTCATCCAAGGCCTACAAAAATCAACAAGTCCTACTTAGACTCATTTTACTAAATGATTAGAAAGGAATGGTGACAGGAAGCATACCGAACGCCTACGTTCCAATTGATCGATAGCTGTCCTACAATCTTGCTGCTTGCGTCGAATACCTTCCAAATCCTTTTTGTTCTTCTCTTCAGCAACTGACGGTGTCAAATTCCATTCCTGGATTCTACTAGGCAGCAGCTAGAATTAAATAAATAATAAGAGCAAGGTCAGGAAATATGCTTACGATTAATCCCTTAAGGTCTTAAATACTTCCATTGAATAGCAAAACTGTAATTATCATACCCTTAAGATCCTATCAGTGGCTAATCGAAGTCCACATTCATCGCTGCAATATTTAGATCCAGACCTTGCAGCATTTAAACACTCATACCAGAAGCATTGCCTCGGCTCTTCCCCTTGACTCTCATCCTCCGAGGACTCTGACAGATCCAAATCCCTGGCCGGTGTATACTGTTTTCTTACCTTGGACTCCACTTTCTTCTTGCTTTTACGAACAGGCTTAGGCTTCTTTCCTGCTGCAGCGGCTCCAGCGGTCGCTGCTACAATGGGTTTCCAGTCATCTTCATCTTCAACATTTAACTGTTTACTTGTCAGGACAGACGATGACTCATCTTTTGACGACTTTTGAGCAGATTCTTTCTCCTTCTACATCACACATTGAATGAAAAATTGCATACTTAACAATTACCAAATATCTTGAATTTGTAAACTTTAAAATCTCAAAATAGTTGAATCATACCTTCAACGTATCCACACATATCCGTTTAAGACAAGTCTTTTTCTTACTTTTCTCCGAGTCCTTCCTCCGGTTCTTTTTACAATTCTCACATCGCCCACAGTCCCTCCTATTCAGACATCCAGTGCAAGATCCACATCCCTTAACTTTTTCCCTTTTCTCTTCAACTGCTATAGAACGAAGGAAACATGTCACAATTCAGTATGGTTTGAATGACATGCCAGTTTCAGGTTTGAGTGTCAAGCATATTCATTCGATTATAAAAGTACGCAAGGTCAGCTCAGCATGCACGCGTAGGTAATACAATTCTGGAGCTTGCCCCGAACTTACGAGCTTTTTCCGTCTTTTTCCCACGTCCCCCAGTCTTACTGTCTGCCTTTGAAGACTTGTCTTTCTTGGAACTCCCAGAAGAGCTTTTCTTCTTGTACTCAATCTCCAGGCTGGGATCCTTCTCAATACACCATTGACAATAGTAATGGTGAATATTATTCGATTCGGACTGGGTGATATTGACACAGTCTCCATGATACCATTCTTCGCAAGCGTCACATGCTCTAAATTCATCAAATACAAACAATAAATTGTCAATGCCACTTAAATCCTGCTGTAGCGATGTCAATTATTCGCTATAGCAGAACTAAATAGATTGTTTTTTCATACATCATAAACCGTGTAGAATCCGATGATCGACATATGCAATAGATTTCAGGCTCTCTCAACAACGACTCGATTTTAGATTGCCTCTCAGGTAAATCAAATTGTTTTGCGATTTCCTCTTGCTAAACAATAGCCAAACATCATTTATCAATTTTATCATGAGCCATGTCCCCTTGTTCGCCAAAATCGGACTGCAAAAACTGCATTCCCAGATATTGAAAAAAGCCCATGGAACTTACCGTATGCTTTGACGACATACTTATTCCTCTTGTTGTTTCCCAACTGGGAGAATGCAATTGAAAATGGTTTCAAGCGAGGACGACAACAGTTGAATATGGCAACCTGAGGAAAAAACGTTTGAGGAAGCTCGACACAAGTCCCACTTTCCCGTAATCCGGGAGTGAAACTGCTCACGTAAAAAACATAAAGTACACAAGAGACGCACTAATAATGGGAAGCCGAGCCACAGTCCAAGAAAAACCTTCCTCTCAAGTGACCTGATTAAATCCCTCTTATGGACTCCGCACTCTGGCAGCTAACGCGTCATGTGCTCAAGCCTACAATACAAGAAAAAAGATTGTTCCAGCCTCCATTCTAAAGATTTACATTATTTCAATGCCTATGCTTTCCCAGTCAACGGTTTAAAAAGGGGAGTCACAGTTCGCCAGCGTCATGCCAAATGAGCGAGGATTGTGCATGTGCCAGTGACCCGGCTATTGTAAGATCACGTCATACTTCCCCCGTTCTCCCTCAGTTCAAAGTAGGACACTGGGAGCAATTTCCGTTGATGATGAATGAATGCAATAATAATACCATTGGGGGAAAATGTTTCTAGGTAGCTTACACCAACTTTAGCCGATACAAGACTGTGATGCCGGAGCTAAAACTAACAGGTCTAATATAAGAATTCTACATAGCATCACAAGCTAATCGTAACCGTCTGTCTTATTAAATTCCCCAACCATCTAGAACGTAACGTGATAAACTTGGCCAATCATATATGAAAATGAAATACTCCCGAAACAGCCAAGCTGGGGAAGCGGAGAAATTTATGAAATTCATAGTCCTAATCATCATCACCACCACACCATCCTATATCATGCCTGTTTCTTATATCCTTATAAAGAAAAGAAAAGGACTTTGAAGTGTGCTTAATGAGGAGATTGCATGTTGATAAACTAGTCGTCAAGGTCCGATCAAATGATTCCGGTGGCCTTCCTCCTCCTCAATACAATACACCTCGAGTAAATAGAGTGGAGGAAAATAGGGAGGGAGAGAAAGCACTTTTACACATTCAAGAACCTGCATATCCCATAGGAGCAGCATATAAGTAATGATGATTGGGTTGACTTTGTTGTATTTTATAGTCCCAAGCACTATATCAGTCTAAGCTTTCCACGTAACCCTCTTCAAATCTTATATCCTATTGTATCTAACTGTTATAATATAATAACTTAAATAAGCCAAAATATTAAATAAGTAAATAGTATTATGCTTTCCCCACACCCACAGTTATGTATTCCAATAGGTCCCTCCACTACATTCTCACAGTATGAAAACCTTTCCCCAGCGAAATAACACCAGCAAGTCAAGTGGAGCAGTCCTAAGCGTGCAGTGGACTTCCGGTTTCAATCAATCCTTTCTTCTCCCCTTCCCTAAGAAAGTCAACCTCTTTTCTCCACTAAACAACTTTCCCCATATATGGATACATACATAATTCATCGCATGTGGGGAAAACAATCCAATCCCAATCACGCTCCAGTCATATATATGCATATTTATGAGTACTCTCAATCCTCACACTCTCCTCAAACAATTTAAATGTTGCTGGTTTGCTCCCACCATACATAATACAATACTAATAAAAATCTGGGCAAAACTAGCAAGTTGACATATTATGGATAATACCAGGATTTCCTTTCCTTCTTAATATTATTACCTTTACTCATATTCCTTCCAAGAAGGGGAAAAATATGCTCAAGGCCTGCCTTTCCTTACAACCAGTCACAAATTGTGGACTTTAATGCATACAAAAGGCGTCAGAATGTGTATGTGTTTGCATATGCAGTTATATATATTTTTTTTAGTCTCGGGACTTTCCATAGAAAGTTAGTCATATTATATACCTACCCCGCTATTGTTATTCTTTTTCCTCGGAGAAAGCTCAGAAGGTGGGCCACTCAAATCATTTGATTTTTTGCTCTCTCTCAATAAGGAGCTCGGAAACACCCTGACTTTCACTGGGGAAAGGAGTGCACCTAGTGCAAACTACAATTGGCCGTTTTTTTTATTGTGTACAGGCTTGCTCCCGTTGTTGTTCGTGCTGGTGGTGGCGGTGATCTTGCTGCAAAACCACCGCCGTGGAGTTCCCATTAACGGGATCCAGACTTTGTTCAAGTGCTGGTGTCCTATGTTGAGTTATGTGCGGTGGTCACATTAAAAGGGGAGCTCTTCTGTAGTAAGCCACGTATACATGATGAAGCATTGTATCCCACATTAGTTCTGCAAATGAGGGCAGTAAGGCCTTTGATCATGAATGGTTTTCGAGATTTCAAGTAGCGATGAACTCATTCAAGAAAGTGGGTCGACGCTGGACGTCGTCTTACCAAACCGTTGTGGATTGCCAACGCGAATGGACCAATTTTTAAGTAAACTCTAAAGAATAAAAAAAAATCATTTTGACCACGCGCACACCGTTTTTAACCAGTCGTAAATACAGCAACAAGAAGGGTACACGGTAGAAGGAGTGATTTAATCAAAGCGCCTAAACTTCGTCAAGTGTCTGGTCTCCTTCTGGCTTTCTTGAAGGGAGAGTCAGTAGCCAGCTCACCTTTCACATAGGAACAATTAGGCCTCCCTGTACTCTCTTTAGTAAATTTAATTGATTGCATTGGTTTTTTGATCCGAAACTGATCGTCTCATCTAATGTCTATATATCATTGTGACACCTTTATAACCCTTCATCAATTGACACTTCAGGATTTAAATTAATGTGATCTGTGAATTTTTGTGAAAAGTTTACAACTTTTGCTGGAAAGGGTTTTTCGGAAAATGCTGGTTATAAACCAATTTACTGTTAACTACTTGCAATGTTTGACATTATAGTGGAGGGAATCTATCATCATCATTCCATATTGTCATCCTACTTTTGAATTGAATGTGTTGGTGCAAAAGTTTCCAAGCAGTTTAGAGAAAGCAAACATACTTTCCAAGTGACAAACGGATTCTCAACTGAACAAAGAGATAGTAGGACGCTCAGTTGTTTTTGGAACAGCTAGCGTCTGCGTGTGACTTCCAGCCGTCCTCTCCCCATATTATGGGAGGTGGGAAAAAAGAGGCTACTGGAAGAAAAAGTGTTATTGGACTTAAGGAACCAAAAAGTGGGAGAAATAGTCGACTTCTTAACGCATCATATCCTTGCACAATGGTAATACTTTCAGCATCCATAATCAAAATGCTTTCCCGATTTAAAAATTCTATCGATCTCATTCTCATCAAGTTCCCTATTAAAAACGTCATGGTTTCATTTCATGGTTTTTCAGTTGGTTGATTTACAAGTTTACGTCGTGCCTAGGGAAAAGTGGGTCCTATGTCGGAGGCTCTACAGACACAACATCGTCGAGGAAGGGATTTCCCTTGGATTTGTCAGGTACGCTAAATCTGCATATTCATTTTCGTTAAAATGCACTTTATAAAATGCGAAAAAACACCTGCTATCAAGCCCCAGTCATATCAGCTGAAAACCAGCCAAAATGCTATCGGTCTTTGTCTCCTGAAATGCATTGGAGCGAGGATGATAAAATGATGCAGCAGCACGTGTCATGGACTTTAAAAATTGCTCGCCAGCAATATCTCCATTGCATGCAATCCCATACTTAATCAAAATAGCAGTGCAGACAGACACCTTATTCATTCCTCCCCAGGGAGAAAACTCCCACCGACTTGCTATAAAATATTAAAACAAATCTGACCCAAGTCCACATCACCCTGACGCGACGCGTGCCTGTTGTGGCTGCATTAACTCAAGTTATATTCCCTAAAAACAAAATTATATGGACCCCCTCCCCCGCCGAATTTCCCGACAGACACAATGGAGAAAAAATATATATATTTTATTTATTTAACACTTTCCCCATTCATAAGTGAACGCCGGTACTTCAGTAGCAATCATTATCCCCTATCATCAGCACTCACTCTCTCGAGTGGTGAAATCAATAGCAGGGAACCTTGCACTCGAAGGTTACAAGTCCACCTTGGAAATCTCAGCAGTAGCGAGTTAATACATAACGACTCTTATTTAGCCGGTTTCATTTTATGCTTAAGAAAAGAAGAAAAGCCCCTGTCCAGCAAATAACAGCTATCCATCCATCAACCCTTTGTCTTTCCCTGTCTATAAGCGAAGAGGATAAAGGGAGGAAATGAAGGAACTAGGACACCTCTTTCAACTACTCAAACTTCGAGCTTCTGACTTTTCATAGTCTTCCTTCACTTTATAATGAATAGTTATAGTTGCCGTATGGACATAAACATTCCTGTGGCTCTATTCATGTTGCAATTCAATGACCGGCTCAATTCAATACAAGATAGCCTCTAACAGTGACAATATAAATGAGTCCAAGTTTTCTCATTTTAGCCGAAACTGTTGAAAGTTTCTTAAAGAGAAAATGCTGTGAAAGCACAGACCACAGCACTAAACTCGACATGCTAAAACCTCGGAAACTTGAATTGAGACAATCATGCTGTTTTATTACGCTTGTTGACGCTGACTTGTTTTTGCAACAATGATTCTTTTAAATAATGAACGTAACAGAGCAAGGCTGATGACGTAATGGTTCATAGTCTACACATGTACAAAGCAGTGATTGGCATTGATCAGATTATAAATGCAGCCTGGAATTTCTTTAAGGTTTCGCCAAAGGGCAGTCAAGGCTAATTTATTATGGCGGGGTTGGAGTATGTAATGTTAGCCTAGTCAAGTTATTTCTGCATGCTGAAATTAAATGATTAGGCAAACCTTGTATTTTCCCTAAAGTTTATATCTTGATAAAAGCAGCAAGGTGAAAGCTAGTCGACATTACAAGCGTAAGTATATGACTGAATTCAGCGATTTGAGACACGATTTTATGACATTCAACAACGTGTACATGTTGATGACACCGTGATCTGTGGATCTGTTCAGGGTTAATTTACAAAAATGAGTGGCTAGCAAGCAATTTCAAGCTTTCTCCCACCTACTTGGATAGCTCAAGTGGAATAGCCTCTTGTTTTTCTCATTTTCAGTTCCCCGTCCAAAATATACCTATTTTGTTGTTAGGTGATTTACGCAAGGAGCAAATTGACAAAGGTGACTGATGTCATTTAACTTTCATGATGCGGTGAAGGACTACGGAAGCCCCTATCGAATAAGCCGAGCTTTTCACAGTAAAAAAAAACAAATTCCTTTGAGATTACGGTAAAGCTTTTTCCCTAAAAAAACGGGCAGTCTGGGTTCATGTCATTCACAATAACAGTAATCAATTATTTTTCTCGCATATTATTAAAGGAATGTGTTTCCCTATCGTATAAATAATCCTGACGCATTGATTGACGACTGTACTGACGTTATATCCGGTGGTCATTCTTCAAATCATTTTGATACTTTAACAATATCCTAAGAATTCCAAAGTATATCCCTAGGGTTAACAGCATTTCATGGTGGTAAAATTGACGCACGTGGAAACTACCAAAAAAATTATTGGATAGCAACAAAAAACGATTTCTGATCGATCGATACAATCAATTTATTTATGCATTGGACTTTCATTAGTCATCATTGTCTTGGAGCAAGTTAGTAAATATTAATTATCTGTATTTTGTATTGTATTTCAGAGTCCTTCCCCAACTAAGCATACACAATCTTCGTCGAGAACTTCAGCTTCAACTTGGACCTGATTTAATTCCCCGGGATTTTATTTTTGTGAGAGCCGTTGGAAATATTTTTATACAGGTAAATGAGCCAAGAAAAATAATGGCCGAAAAAAAAACTAATAAAAGAGCAATTTAATGACATGTTATATTTACTTTCAGTTCCCCCTCCCTTCCTCCCAATAATCTAATTTTTATGAGAAAAGGGTTGAAACCAAGTCATTTTGATGTCCCCAAAAAATCAAAAAGAGAAAACTGAATTTATTCGTTTCCTCCCCAGCTTGAAGCTTCCCCTCGTTTTCACTCCACCTGGTTCCTTTCCATGCCATTACATAAAGAGCCAGGCCCCATTATATAAGTAGTTTATTGTTGAAAAAAAAGGAAAGGCGAAAATCAGGTCAGCATGATTTCGTTTCAATTTTCAGTTTCCTCTAAGCCCATTGACCCACTTTGCAAAAAAAAACCCGCGTACTCTACACTTAATATCGTCTCGTTGTTGTAACCTTTAATTACTCATTTATTACGATATAAGGAACAAAGCCCCTATTCAAGTGTGTAGCCCTGAAAAGAAATTGCATGCAATCGAGCAAACCTTGTTCCCCTCTTCAAAGAAAGCATGCATGCATATGCATACCAACAACAACAACAGCCACCTCCAAGATATTTTATCGACCTGAAAGCACAGTTTATGATTTTTCGTTCCGATAAGCAAAAACAATGTTTTGCAATATCACAACCGTGTTGTAAATATATGCATACCTAAGTAATACATACATCATATCACGACAGTAGTAGGTTACATTTAGACACCCCAATTATACAAAAATGCCCTTAATACGTAATTAAATTAGCATTTTAAACTACGCTCTAATTACTGGTCTGTCCATGCGGCAAGTTTAATATTCCAAGAATGTTCTCCTCCCATTTCCAGCTAAAACCGAAACAAGAGGTTGAGTTAAAAGTGAAGAACTTCATTCCACCCTTTTCACCCGAGCCAGAAATTTATTTACTTGAAGTGCTGCCTAATGAAGATCCAAGGCTTATCAGCCCATTGCCACTACTCATTCGGGAGGACACGCCACCCCACATTTGCCATGAACTATGTCATCACAGTCTCGCAAGAAGAAGTAAGTCGATACAAAAACTGTCTGGGCGAAATCCTTGGCTTTAGATTTATCTAATCTGCTTCCATTCATTTTCTTCATTCTTGTACTCAGCTTCATGTCATTTTTGCTTTCTGTAGCACCCTTTCATAGCTTTCGAGCTCATCTAGTGAAAGCTAGTTACTTTGTCTCCAACTGTCATCTATGTCATTATACCCATTCCATTATGGTTCACTCCATTCCAACATATATAAAAACAGCACATTTTATGTGCATGGACCTTCATAGTTGGCCTACCTTTTTTGAAAGAACAAAAAAAAATTAAATCAGTTCAACTGTGAGCCCCAAACAAATACTATTGAGATGAGGCCACATACTAAAATCCTTATACGGGGGAAGACGCCTGCCTATGTGCATTTGACACAAATGAGAAGAAAATTACCCTCCATATCTATTCATACTATGAATACATCATTCCATACAATAATAAAAACTACCTTTTCCTCTTTATTTATGCGGTGATATGGTGTTGGTCATTTGTGATGATGACGATAAGTCAAAATATACACAAAGGAAATTAGACCATTAGGCCATACTTGCAGCGCCTCCAATATCATTTTCCACTGCATCCACCTCCATTCCGATCACCAATACAGTTCACTCATTTCACATTATGCAAACAATCAGACATCAAAATGTACCAGTGTGACAAGCGGTGGCACATTTCGAAGCGTCCACATTCCATATGGTACATATACTGAGGTTTACATCTGTATAGTAATATTAGCAAAACATTACATGGAATTCTTTAAGATAAGCCATTGTAGAATTCTCAACACAACCCTATACGGGGTTCCTGAAGTTATTATATTGTTTATAAAAGATATATATTTTCCCCCCAACCGAACCCCGACGCATATACACGACCACCGCACACGCCATTTTTCCATACATCTATTGTACTGATGAGAGATCTTCTAGCCTGATATATGAAATAAGGTCGAGCTCCTTCTTCTGTTAAATAGCACGCCCGCTTTCCTTTTTTCTCTTCGGCTCGCCTTTACTACTCCTTAAACGACAAATGAATGGTTACGGCGATATTACGAACAATCAAAGTGACTTTCACTTACGGGGCTGACCAGTAGGAGAAGGAACCAGAGCATTGTGGGGACGTAACTAAACCAAAAGTGTTAATAAGTGGGGTGGTGAAAGTCCAGAAAAGAAATATGACGAGCAGTTGACCTACTGTTCCATACCGTTACAGCCACTCGTATTCATCTCCCTCGTACTAAAACCAATTTCCATTTAATCTCGAGCGGAGCGAAAGCCATTTTCTTTTGATACATGCGTTAGTTAAAAAAATGGCATGTTAGTGGCGTGGTGGGTGCCGTTCTCCTAGATTTTTCGCCCCTTTCCGTATGATATACCTGGCTGTCCTCCTTTTTGGTGTAATGTTTGGGAGGTGATGGAAATAGAACTGTATGCAATTATATACGGCATGGTAATCAGTAGTCTTCCAGCTCTCTGACAAATCACATTTAGCAGTTTCCACTGTTCGGGTGCATTTCACTTTTGGGTGTCCTCTATCCCTTTATCAATTTGATCTTCAACTGAAAAGGAAGAGCGAGTGGAGCTGAGGCCGCTGCCATGTTAGAAATGCGAGTTTTAGTATTACTGCTTTCTCTCTTGCGAGTGCATACAATATTTATCTAGTTTGCCCTCTTCAGTTACAATTCATCTTTGCAACAGTGCTAGGGCTCGACAATTCCAGATAAAGTCTGGGATAACTGGAAGAAACTCATTTATTTCCTCCTTTTAAAATATTAAAATCAAACTTTGTTGAAAGTGCTAAAGTGAGTCAGAACTTTCCTCGGGAATTTTCCCTGAAAACTAAACCCGACTGATTTTAAAATTGACTGTGGAGTGGGAGTCTGGAAACATGAACATAACAATAATCCTTCCTGCTGTCCACGTGACAAGCAAGAGACAGCAAAGGGATGACTCACCCCAACCCACAACTCCATTTCCACCGATCAGTATTACACCGTCGCCAACTCCTTTCTCGGAAGTTACCTCTCCTTACAATCCAGACGATTACAAGGACTTAATTGACGAATACAACAGGGAAATCGCAGAGAATCACTTGTCAAAATCCAGAGCAGAGATTGTGGCTCGACAGGCCGCCTACGATGATATTCAAATTGCTCGATCTGCAGCTGGAACTGCAGCAAATGGTGGGATCGGTTTCAGTGGAAATGTGGGCGCACGAACATCATCATTCTCATCCACCCCAGCAGCAACAAATGCAGCCGCTCCGTGTCCGTACTGTTCGTCCTCATCAGATTCAAAGTCGGAGCCATCCTTGGGCTCCCTTCCGCAGGAAAGGATTACCGAAATCATGTCTGTTAGACGTGGCTCCGTTGCAGCCATTAGTCCTGTCAATAGAAACGTCACCGAGACCTCATTATCCACAGATAGAGCAACAGAAAGTCCTTCGTCTGTTGATACCGTTAACACTGTGATTCAAAGCAAAGCCTACGACATTCTTGGAGAGCTGAAGGAAAACGATGCAGATCTAGATAGAGATATGGCATCCACCCTTGATAACTCATTTGATAGCATTGGCCAGGATGCTATCGATGATGAACTGTACCGACACGAAGAGTCTGACCACGAACTGCAACGGATTGCCGAAGAAGGTGAAGAAATTGTGACTGAGACAATGGTAAAAATCGCTTCACCGGAAACGGCCAAATCCCCTATTCACATTATCATAAATGATGTTCCAAATAATGATGAGAGAAACTTGGATTTCGTATGTGAACGTGAGGAGAATGAAGAAATTCAAGAGGCCTCAACAATACCTACTGATATTCCAATTAGAATGAGTGAGTCTAAAATACTCCAGGCATCGCAGGATGAAAAATTCACAGAGGAGCACACTACAAGTCAAATGGAACATCAGCAACAGGAAACAGAAGAATTGCCTAGAACACCTACACCTCTCCAGCTTTCTCCGAGAACACCCACACCTAAAGAAGCTTTTCCGAGAACGTCTACGCCAGATGAGGTTCCTCCTAGAACGCCGACGCCTCAAGAGGCTTCTCCAAGAACAGCTACACCTCAAGAGGCCTCTCAACGAACGCCTACTCCACAAGACGTTCTTCCAAGAACGCCTACTCCACAAGAGGTTCCTCCAAGAACGCCTACTCCACAAGAGGTTACTCCAAGAACGCCTACACCACAAGAGATTCCTCCAAGGACGCCTACACCGCAAGACGTTTTTCCAAGAACTCCAACGCCATTAGAAAGGCCAGAAAATCCCCAATCTCCAATTGAGAAATCTGCTACAGATGAAGAAGAAATGAGGACAAATGTGTTGGCGGAAAATAATAATGTAATTGAGCCGACAAAGAGCGAGAAATCCAATAAGGAAGACACAGGAAATAATGAAGTAACTATAATTGTCACACAAGACGACATGCCTCCCGCTACCGCGTTTGAAAGGTAAACTATTTCAAGTTAAATAATATGGTAAACCAGCAATTTGTAAAAGGAAGTGGTCTAAAGTATTTACCTAGTCATGCTCACGTAATAACAATGCTTTCACCTTTTCTCATATAGTGATGAAGAGCAAGAAATTGAAGATGAAGCAAATATAGGCATCAAATTTGATGAAACTGCAGATAGCCTCTCGTCAGAGCCCGATCCTGAAATACTAGACGATAATATTAAGGAAATCCCAAGTCCCAATGAAAGTGACAAAGGAGAGCTGGAGACTGAGTCCCAGGAGCCCTATGAGCAGCCATTGTATCATTCCGATTTTTATGAGGAAGAAATCACTAAAGAAATTCATGAAGACGGGTTGAAAAAATCGGACAGTGCGTATTTCGACAGCCATCACGAATTCAACGAAGAGTCCTTCTACAATTCGGAGAAGATTGAGGACAGTTTTGCATACGGGGAGCATCCCGACAAAGGCTTTGACGTTTCTGAGCACAGTTACGAAGCATCGGAGAAGAGCTACAATTATGAGAAGGACTTTGAAAACGAGAGTGGCTATGAAGACTTTGACAGAAGCTTCCAAGAGAATAGTATTCTTAGTCATTATGATAATCAACATCAATACAGACTCAAGGGCCATGATCCTGACAAAATGCGCAGACACCACACCCTTGCAGATATCCCACTTCTGCCGGTGAAGAAAGCATTCATGGTTAAGAAACAAAAAACGGAAGACTACTCCTCTACAAATGTTCCAAAATTGTTAAAAAAGAAAGCGAAACCATATCCAGATCCAAGGAAGCCCGCTGTTTATCCTCAACGTCTTAACAAAACTACACTAGCTAGGCAAGCATTGGCAAGGGAAAAGCGTCGAATTTATGTGGAGGAGCGGATTCAAAACTTTATGCGAAATACGAAGAGCATTCAGACCCCGTTTGGAAGTCTAGACCGGAGTTTTTCTATTGATAAATCCAACCATAAAATACTGAACAGCACCTCCACCTCCTCATATACCAAAATTACAAATGACTCGAAAAAATACGACAAGCTTCATCATCTCTCATCAACAACTGTGTCCTCCTCAACCTCACGGCCAAATCACGATAGTCTGACACAAATCCGGAAATGCAAAATACAGTCGCCGCAGTCCCTACCTGATATTAGTATAATTGACTATTACATGGCCCCCTCCAGAGGCATCCTTACCTCCACCCCAGACACCTCCCTATTGGGGAAGAAACCTTCCAAATCCCATCTATCCAGCAGTATGAGTTCCATACGTAGCCCTACAATTGGGATTGCTGAAGTATCTGTACTAAACGGGGGCATTGGAGGAGGGCCAGGTAGTCATAGAAAAAGTAGTAATGGTGGTGGGGGTGGTGGAACAGCACCTAGAAGCGGGGTCGTCATTGACTCAATCCCCGAAGAAACCTCAGATTTCTGGAAAGCAGTCTCCTCAGAAGAAGGCTACTTTTATACCTTCCGCGTTCGACAAACCGGGCCTGTCCAGATGGTGGACAAAGCGGTTCAAACCCAGACTGGTCCTATGAACTTTTCCAAAGACGTGTATAGCTCATCTTATCCTAGAAAACGCGCTCCTCCCCTTAACAATAAAAGTAGTACAATTACATTGCCCCTTATCGACGACCGTAAGTCTATGCACACGGTGCTACAATGACATTCAAATAACAGCCACTTCCCCAGTACCTCAAACACCTACACTAGCAGCGAGTCCTCATACCACATTACCACCACCACCACAAGACATAAATCTGACCAGCACACCGTTAAGCTCCCTCTCATCCATGATCATTACGGAAGACTGTAAACATGATAGAGTAGCTCAGTACCTCACAATACTTAATCATTTTTTTAAAAAATACTTCAGTAATTTCATTACAGTAAGATAGCTCCAGCACTCCATTTGAATACAAGCAACAACCTACACACTTTCTCCTGTAGACTAAGGTACCTAACAGTAGTCACTTTCTCCTCTAAAACCATCTCTATTTCCTCAAACCTTTTCAGTCAAGTCAGCAAGAGATCGCATCATCTTTAAAAATGACAAAACAAATAAATGAATGACCACCACCCACCCCGTCCCAAACAGATCTCTTCGGTTACCCTCTAGTTCAACGCATTAAGACAACATCAAGCTTCTGCTCTCTCTAGCTCCTCACTTTCTCCTAATACGTGGATCGCCAGAAATGGAAGGCAATGTTAAAAGAATGTGCCGTAAGTGTAATCAAGGATACTTGACAGGAAACTTCATGTTCTTCAACTTTCATACAAAATAATAATAATTAATATTAACTATAGCATTTAAAAAACTACAAATGTCCTCGACCAAACATTTACAGCATCCAACTTTCAATTTCTTTAAAATTGAACACAAAAAGCTATTTTTTCTCTCTGAGTACTTGCTCATGTCCATATTGCCCCAAGTTATTTTTTCTAGGTCGCCTATTTATTTGTTTGGTCATTGCCAAAATCGCCCTTTCACTGTATTTTTTTGTACATATAAATGCAATTTTTCTACCTGAAGGCTAATTGCTTACAGTCACTATTTTTTGCTCGTTATGACAGTACTTAACATGAAAAATTTAACTGTGTTTACATAGGAGACAAAATCTTAAGGGAAATTGCGGAAACCGTCCAGCTCCGTCATGACGCTGAGCTCCGGCGCGCAGAGTTGATCCAGCGAGCAAATGATTTGCAGACGTTGATTAAAGAGAAACGGGATAAAATCAATCGGGTAAGGAAAAACTGCTGTACTAATTATGTAGCTCTGAATAAATAGGGTATATAAATTATGGCTTCATTATAATACACTTAAACAAGTGTGAAACCACATTTACATTGTTCAAAGTAGCCCGATAAGTACAAGTACAAGTGTGCATATTACCACCCAGGCCTCAACTAAAGTGTGACATGACCTCAATTATATTTTTGCGAAACCAGAGCTTGTCAGATTTATAGGGTCATGCTTTTTGTTGGATTATGACTACCTATCAATTTGTTAAGTAAATATCCCTTAAAATATAAGTACTACTTTACCTGTGCAATAACACAATAGATTTTTTTACAGTTTCTATTCATTTCCCAGTCATCTTTCTTATTTCTCCATTCCAAATCTCCAGTATTGCGTGCAGAGTTGCTACTTTCTGGAAATGGAATGCACTAGTGTGCCGGATGACTTGATTTACAAGGAAAAAAAAACTTGCTCTCGATTTCAATTGTACACGATATGGGTATGCTACTTCCAGGAAGGAAAGCAGTTCTCCATCTTAGTTCTCAGGCCGTTTTTTTGGCCAGGTAGCAAGTGACCCCAATAACAATAAAGCCATGTAAATATGTAAGTGGTCAAGGCTATTTGCAATGCAAAGCTGTACAAATTCCTATGCAAATCTATGCTGTTATTAAAGGCACGAAGTAGCAGTAGTAATTATAAGGTAGGGATTATTTTACTCCAAATGTACCCCACGGGGGAATGAGATTTTGTTGCGTGAGTAAGTAGGTACGTCTGGTTTACAAAATTATAGGTATACGAATTTAATACTTAAAAATTCTCATAAAATACCCGGGTTTCACCTTGGCTAATATAATAGTGGTATTAATGTGGTTTGGCTATAGGTATATTAGACAATTAAAAAAATTATATTATGTTGGCCATTATTTGTTTCTCCTCTACTCACGCGCGCTTGCTCCCCCCAGAGACATGAATTTTGGCACAAGAAGTATATAGAGGAGTCGTCCATGACTCGGCCGTTGGAGGCGGCCTGTAACTCATTACGAGCCGAGTTGAACACCGTACACAGAAGACTACTGGCTCACTTGGAAGGTCGAGATTTACCATTAAGACTTAGAGATGGTCCTTCAAAGAAGGTAATCAATTATGGAACTAACTGTTTCAACCCAAGGCCAATGGCCACGTTATTCAGGGCGAAATAAGTGTTTTAGCCTATTAGATTAGATAATTGTTTAATTACTACAGTGAAACGATTTTACATATTTTCAGGCAAACTATAAGATTATGGCGGCCCGACTCCAGCATGAAATTAAGGAATTGCAACAAAAAGCGAAGGCTGCAAAACTGAGACTTGAATCGGAAATAAAGGTAAAAGGAATTACACATTCTGGAACAACCGCAGTTCCTCCAATGGCTCAATACATGAATGCATAATTAATACGAACTCAATTTAATTACGAAACGTTCAATATTCATTAAAAATGACCGTTTTTTATATTGCAGTTGAAGGAGCAGGCAGAGCGCGAGGTCCGGGAGTTGCGGAATGATCTCGCACACAAGAAGGTTATCATGTCTCTGGCAAGATCTCAGATTGCCTCATTACCAGCAGTCCACTCTAGAGGATATGATCCACTAGGATATTGATAACGTCCATTTAGTTACTACCATTAAAAATCTAGATTAATAGCGTTTGTAGACAGTTAACGTAGACTAGATATACATAATCACGAGGAGGAGACAACAACCATGATTTTTACTAGGTTGCCCCCAGAACAAAAAAAATCATAACCAATCAAAACTGGATTTTTTGGACCATATTATGCAAGTTCTGCATAAAACTAAATTATACACATTTTTAACCTTATCCATCCCAGCAGAACCCTTCACCATTTTATTTCCTTGATTGATATCTTGGGTAAAAAAATAATAACTTCCAATAAACTGTCTTCTCCCTGAAATTTAAAAAAAAAACCTATCGAAACTATAGTTACAGGATTTTTTAGATAATTTTTCACTTTTCCCTAAAAATGACGCGAGATGCGAAGGTACTTAAAACAAGTTGATAATTTTCGGCTTTAGTTAACCTTTAGCAAATTCCTTTATCTATGACCATATATTCGGGCACCCTTCAACCAAGCAACAGTTCCTTGATGTAGCGCTCGAGGTTACGTTAACTGGAGCTATTTGAATAATTAATTACATACGGTTAAAAACCATAGTCAATTTTAAGCACAACAACGTAATTATGTTTAGTGATACGTAATTTTGGGAGCTATATGGATCATCCTGAGATAAGTAACATTGACTGGTCAGCAAATCCTAATGTAACCGATAGTCATCCTAATAATAAAAATCTTAAAAAATGCATTAATGATGATGGGTTTTAAAAAAATATTTTTGTTGGGATGATTCGTCATAAGAGTATCGGTCACATTAAAATTTTCTGATCTGAGGCTTTCTGACACGGATGTTTTGAGACATCCAGTGTGAAAGCTCACATTGCTATCTATCTCAGGCTGATGTGTTATAGACCCTGTAATTGTAAGTGGAGTTAAAAATGAGAGACAGAGTGATGTGACTGATGCACTTTGTAATAAAACTTTTAAGTGTATGTACCGTTAACTTAAGTATATTTTATCAATGCAAGATGTACCACAGATGACAGAATTGTATAACTGATATGATATGAGTAATGATTATGATGGCGTCAAAAAATATTTATTATTATAATTATATGATTAAGACTCAAAAATGTAATGTAATAATACATATAACTATATTTAACAGTACCTCACGTGTGAAACATTTAACGTAAGGACGATCCTGGCTGGTAATTTCTACTCACAAAAGGTTAAGAAGAGAAGAACAGGTTTAAGAGAATGTCTAGCATTACATTCATTAGGTAGGACTAAATTGTAATTAAAACTTTTCAACTATCACTAAAACAACACAAACAGAAATTCGGGCAAATGTGATGTTGCTCTGGTCACTAGAGCATTCACCAACATGTAAAAACTTTAAATATTATAAGAACTGCAGTTTTCCCACGTTTTTTGATGTCTCAGAATACCCCAGGAGTATCGTAAACGGAATTTAATGATCCTAACCGACTTGGAAAGGAGGAATTCTTTGATATAAATAATTTTATGAGAACTGTAAATGTTAAATGCTACGTTAGTCCCTATAATTTCGATGTCGGGGGTAATGATATTGCGGTAGTTATGTTTTATGCGAAATGATTACTTTTAATATGTTTACTTTATTAAATGCTAAAAAAAATGATAATAATGATAACCCAATATATATTATGCTAAATTAAAGTGTGTGCTGTATTGTATGTGTATTATTCTAGTGTCTAGAATAATTATATAAATTATCTTGATATATTGCCTTAGAAAGTAAGTTTGTCGAGAAGAAACTCTGTTTACGGGATAGATTTTATTTTCGGTTTTAAAGAGATGAAAAATGATGATGTTCTATATTTATTTCATTTCCTTTTTGATTCCAAACAATGTTTTAATAATTATATAAGCAACATTCACATTAAATTAACTATTTTTTTTCCCCAAGAAATACATTTAACAGTTAAGGTGTATAACACAACCAATGTCTTCTAGTAAACTTGACAATGATGGAAGTATCTCTGTATTTCGTTGTCATTTAGTTTTAAATAAAAACTAACAATTTTTAGCTCTGAGCCACCATGGAAAAAAGGGAAAGATCTAATGCAAGAGCAGGACATTTTTATTTGCGATGAAACTAACAACCTCAGAACACGCAATAAAAACAATTGAAAGTTGTATCTACCTAAGTAAATCAAGTATAAATTAGCATCAATTTTATTTTTACTTAATTACATACATCATATAAATTGTGGATTATTTGCAAACACAAGAATAAACACGATCGATACATAACATAATTGGGAGTCGGGAGCGGTTTTTAGTAGTTGGGTCTGGGTGTGAGACTTCATAAGCATTACAGAACAAAGCGCTTATGAAGCTCAGCCTATCAGCCTATGAATATCAAAAACAATTATAAATATAACGAGAATAATTAAAGTGTTGTAATACACTCTGTACCATACTTAAAGCAAAGAAACTAGGCTCACAACTTTTAAATATTCGTATTATTTAGTAAATTGTAGAAAACACCCGTTTATGATATACACAGCCAGTTGTTTTTTCTCTTAAAAGTATTTATTCTCCTACTACTCGTTATTTACAAGACCAACTAGTAAAGCTCCCGTATAACACAAATTGTTCTATTTTATAGCAAATGACAATTAAATTTATCACACAGAAAGAAAGTATCTCTAGGATTCGTACAATGAAATAACTTATGTACTTACACAATTAACAACTACATTAAATAATGCTTAATTGACCGAATAAGCAAAATTGGATTTTCGTAATCTTTAATTATTGCATATTTATTACTGGTCGTATAACTTTTTCGCGGACCACCAGGAGGGGTTGTGTAGCAAATTTTACAAACATGATGAATACAATTTTTATTGGAGGTAGTGCGATGATATGCAGTGCTCATAGCCAGTAATGTATAACTTACTAATATTAAGAATATAATAATTAATTAAAAACGTAACACAAGATTTCAAATAGCACGACATCATTTAATCATTTAACAAGAGGCCGGTTTTGTCGCTCTTCCGTACAGCTCTGGTCTTTATACCGGCGGACCTCTGCCATATACTGTGACCATGCGTCGGATTTTCCCTGGAATGAGAGAATATTATTGGCGTTACCATTTGTATTTAATTGTTAAATTATGTAAAATTGTATGCTTAATTAAGTTGCATATGAGTTTACCTTTGAGCTATCATCGTCGACCTTCTGCTTTTTGACAACTCCAGTGGGAAGAACCCTGCCACCGCGTCTCTTTCCAACCTACAAACAGCTTTCGAGTTAGTTGTCAAAATTCTCAACTGGTATTTCAACTCCCAATGCGGGGAGTGAGTTAATAAATTGTTTTTTAAATTGAATTTTGAGATCTCTTCTAGCCAGAATGAAGACATCTTAATACCATAATTGGGACAGCCTTTTTAGTCTCCTTTTCTTCCTTCTCTTCTTCGGGGGCCTTGCGGTCTTTGCCAGGTTTCTTATCGTCACTCGAAGAGCTGGACTTTGAAGATTCACCCTGCCGATGCCTTGATGAGGATGATGACGGAGTTTCACGGGAATTTGAGCTGCTGTTTGTACTTGAGCCTGGTTCCTCCTTTACCTTCGCCGACGGAGGAGGGAGCGGAGGAGGTGGTTTGGATTCAGGCAAAGGTGGTGGAGGTACGCCATTCGGATACATTTGATTATTTTGATAGTAGTAATTTGGAGGCTGTTGCTGCATTTGATAATATGAATATGGCATATTTTGTCCTTGGCTCTGATTAGGTAGATTCGGATGACCTGTGGTGGAGGAAGTTGGGGGAGGATACATGTACTGGTTGTAAGGTTGGGGTGGAGCTTGGGGAGGATTATTGCTTTTATTACCCCCACCAACATTTGGCGTGTACGGTTGAGTTTGATTATACTGTGCGTGTGCCCATGGATTTACACCCATTTGCTGACCATACTGGGGATATCCTTGTTGGTTCTGATAAGGCTGCTGTGCTCCAGTTGTTCCTGTGTATGAGGACTGGTTACTTTGGTTTGGTTGAGCTTGGTTGTAGTACATATTAGCTGCAGTGGATGGAGGAACGGGATGTTGCTGAGGTACGGGAGGGGGAGGATGTCCCAAGTATGGCGGCGGACCGGATTGAGCCATCATTCCATTTTGCGCCCAAGGATATGGCACACCGCCTCCGCTTCTTTGCTGTTGTTGCTTATAATGCTGGGAATGTTGACCCTGTTGATTTTTCTCCATATTTTTGATGGAAACGAATGGCAGTTGCTCCCTACAATGTATACAGTTACTTAACTGATGTTGGCCTGGATGTCAGAATTAATTTTCCGAATTCTCTAAAATAATAAACTGCAACTGTTAGCAAATTAGGAGGAACAAGTTTAGTAAATCGTAATATAGTGTTATATAAGCCCTAATTATAAAATTTCTCAAAGAATAATTCATAATTGTAGCATTCCGCATATGCCTTTTAAGCTGCGAAAGTGAGCTTTTGTTCTTCAACAGACAATACGAAGAAATTATCATTGAATTACTTTCTAAATGCATAAAATATTGCATAACCTAACTTTAAAACCCTAATCCTAAGCCATAAGGCAATTAAAAAGAGTTTCCCTCACATGTACAATAAAATGAAATAAAAATCTTTGATTAAGTTTTGAAATGCGAACAATTCAATATTTATTTTTCATCCAATCACGGTAGTTGTTAAGTTACCAATGACCAAATGAAAAATTTGCATATGGCATAAGACTTTTCTCTCAAAGCTACAAGTTAAAAATAAACTTAAAAATTTAAAAGTTCTTGTTTTGCCGACTCAGGAGTGCCCATCGCCTCAATGAATTCACTTACCTGGTTTTCAATGCAACGTAGTAAGTAAACTAGCTGGATGGTTGGGAATTTGGCAATGATTTTAATTTAAGTCGTAGATGGCTTCACTAACACCATGAAACTGACGAATTATTCAGTTAGAAAATCCCTTACTTCATTTTTGTCATAGTGAAAGAACAATGTAGAATGTATCGAATACGGATTGTGGTAAATTACCGAAAAAATTCTATAGAAGTATTTACCTATACAAATGTTAGCTATAAAGGCGTTGTAGGTAAAATTTGTAAATTTAATACTTTTCACAGATTTTTGATGTTCCTCGTGAATTTCGATTGACAAACCTATTGTACTAAATTGTAAATAGTGTCAACTGCAAATATTAATATTTGTATTGGATTAAAATTTAAAATTACTACACACTTTTATTAATAATGCTGTAAATTGCTTTGTTTGTTGAAAGATTGAATTCACAAATGTTATGAGGACATGAAACATATACAGGCTTCAAATGCTACCAAAAGAAGCTTTAAGTAGGTATCACGTGGGTTGTACATGCGGGAAAATGAAACCTTTAAGGAGGAGAGCTTGGGTGTGGGTTGAAAAAGTTACTATTTGTCGGTAATTAAGGAATTGGCTTAGTAAATATATATGCAATGATCAGTATGATAATTTGACTATGATTAAGACCATGAGAGAATGCAATTCCTACAGAGTAATTAATTTGTCCGGGCTTATCATATATAACCGTTTCAATCGTTAGTATATTTAATATGCATTATTAAAGAAAGCTTCGACAATTTCTTTTAGAAATGATGACCGACTGCAGCATGGCAAAGTAGAATAACGTACTGGATTCATTTAATAAGTAATTTAATAAATATGATTTTGCAAGAGGAAATAGATTTTTGAATTATTCACTGTTGAATGTTAATCAAATCATGTTTTGCCCCTGTCTGGCTAGATGATGAAAGAGGGTGTAAAAACCAAGTACAGTTTGTTGCTACTCAGTTAGCAATCCAGGAAATAGGTCTTATAGTCATTTCCAAAAATGTTTATGGGGCACACTAAGAATGTAACCTTTGCCACGAAGAAAAAGTCCGTTTAGTAGTTGGGACTGATTTTTTGTCTCTTTGTTTTTGAAAACCAAACTGTACTTATTGTTAATAATGCTAAATGTAACAAATAAAGCCATCAATTCTATCAAAAAATGTAGAAATGTACCTGCTTGCTATTTTGTATTATTTGAAGTAATTTGTTTCATTCTCTGAGATAATCGCGAGTTCTAGCTTAGCAAAAGTTATTTATTATGCTGATTACGTACATAATGTGACAATTAAAAATTAATCTACTGGATCTTCCGTAAGGTATTAAATAGCTTGCGGAAGAAAGAGGCAAATGTTACTGGAGAAATTGAAAAAGAGAAAGTGTGGAGCTGAGAAAGCAGAAATTTCCCACTTAGATAATAATTATCTAAAGTATTTGGAGTGATTAACTATGCTATATATTTCTACACATTGTTTGGCCTTTCCTTTTTATTTCTGAAGTTCCTTTCATTCCTTTCCATGTAATTTGTGGAATAATTTGTATTTAATATATAGATAGACTACTTGAGAGTCTTATTTTCTATTATGAAATTTCTATTCTTTACCACTGAAAATAAAAATAAATACAGACTTCAGCAACCGGCGTCATGTTTACAGTAGTTAAATGTATGGTTGGTTTCCCTTGTATATCAATTTTATCAAATATGATCTAAAATATTTACATGATTTGATATTGCATAAATAAGTTACGCAATCGTTGTCTACTCAATGCCATCATCTTCCGATGCCTAATTACTTTCATGCTCATATAGTCTAATGCAAACATTTAGTTTTTACACTGGATGTCAGCTCCTTGTTTCTACTAAAGTTTAAATGTACCAATTTGTCCTACCAAACTACAACAGTTACATGAAAAAGAATCACAATTACAATTTTAACGGTTTAAACATGTAGCGTGTTCTGTTGATCTGTACCCAGTGGGGTAGATTTGAACAAAAATTTAAAGGGTTCGAAGTGTTCGAACTGCGAAAAGTCAAGGTAAGGCCCCGCAGGGCCTGGCCGCTTGCGCTAAATATTCTTATATTTGTGTGCATTTTCGTACACGATTTTAGCAAAGTCGATATTCATCACGATGCCATAAATAAATAAGTAAAAAAAACTCGTTTGTAATATAAAATTCGCAAGCAATACAACGCAACGCAACGGCGAGTTACGGGGTTCATCCCTTCTTGTCCAAAGCACAAGGTTACGTTGTCGCAATCATCCAATATATTCCATATTATTTATTGACATTGAAGTATTTAAAAACCTTTTTCAAACAGTGCAAAAACCAAGCTGTGATATTGCTATATTGAAACTTCACACTTGATACATATTTCCTAATCCTAGATAAGATAAAGATAAGTACAAAGTGGAAGCTTAATTACAAAACTCAAAGATCTGATGTAGAGGTACCGCTTGCATGCAAAATGCTAATCCTGGAATGGGTTGATTACCAGTTTATGTAGTAAAAAAAGTTGTAGAAATAGGTCTACTTGTGACTAAGGTGAAGTTTTGCAGAGCAAAAAGAACCAACTAACTGACCTACACACGTAGTTTTGCAAAAACAAAATATCTGTGTCCTATGCATTTCCATATAATATGATGCTAGTGATGGGATGATAAGAATAAATTTCAGGTTCCACATGGTAAATACACACAGCTCCCGGAATGAATCCACATTTGCTGGAGAATATTTGAGCTAGAAGTGGAGTGAGGTGGAAATGAATGGTGGTCCGAAATATTGAAAACTAGTTTGCTTAGTTCTGCAATACCTCCTTCATCCTTCTACGAGATTCCATACTTATGAACAAATTAAAAGCACATCCATGGCCTTAACCAGAAAACATTCATGTCCGATAAAACTTATTAAAATATTAGGTAGCTTTGCATATTGAAGTTTTGGTATATCTATATTAGCCACGAATATATGAGTATTTATGAATTAAAAGCTTTTGCATCTCTGGACGTTCATACTTTGTTTGAGAATTCTGAGCAATAGCATGGAACTCATGAACCATGTGACATGCGGGATTCAAGGTCATCAGAGCAATAACAAGATTACGAAGATGCTAGCCTTCACCTTGTTTTTTTGGAGAGCAGATATTTCTCGGGAGGGAAAAGGCCGTGGCTGTGTATTTTGGTGTTTGGTTGGATGGCTCTTTTGAACGCAGCCAAATATAACGCAATTATTGCATTGCATATTATTTTATTGTATCATATCATGGACCAACCCATCAGCCATCTTAATATCCACATCAATGATAATTGATAAGAGATATAATTGTAAATATGATTATGAATATAAAGCATTTACATCAAGCTTGGAAATTTTCCCTATCAGCTTACACAGCCCATTTTAAAATGGGTTATCTATCAAAAAATGCATTTGCGTTGGATGGGAAATAGGAAATATACTTAGGTGATGTTTTTACGATTTCTCTAACAATTTTCCTAAAGATGGCAGCCACATTTAGACTCCATTTTTAGTTATAAATTCCACGTTACAATTAAGAATTGCATAACATTATTATAAGCTCCTTCCTCACCACATGAATACGCATACCGAAATACCGACTTACCATGATAAATACTCATTTCATACATGCGTTGAGTTGAACATGTAGTGAGAGAAATTGCATGTGCTCCTCACGTTTCAAGATATTCGGTACATGTTTGCATAGATACCAAAAACAACTCACTAACTCACATGTGTGGAGGTCGTGCATATGTCCACAACGCAACGGAACCAGAAACTCATCCTTATCCTAAAAGGACTTATCCAGTTTTAATAGAATATATAATTAGACCTATGTACATAGCCCGATCTATAGTACACTGATTGTGATTGGTGCTACTTGGTAGTAGAAGCTGGGACGTAGTATATTTTTTTGGGTGTAGTATTATGTGCAGTTGCGGCATACAGTGACTGATGAATGTGGAAGCCGAAAATCAAGTCGTCAGTAAGTCGCCATATATAAGTTATATATATGTTGTTTTATCAAGAGGATTCATCTGAAGAAGATTAGGTTTTTTTTTATCATATAGACTATTTCAGTTTGGAGTCCACGGCGTAGTGTGGCTATAACTAGTTGTCAGTTGTAGTCCTTTCCTCTCCACCACGTGCATCAGTGCTCTTCCCATATCCTGAGGAACTTGGAGCGGCTTATTGGATTGCAAAGTGTTTAATCAGTTATCAATTGAATAGCGTTGAATCTTGGAAATTGAAAAAAATGGGTGGAAAGTACTCCAAAATGGACCCAATGGAGGTGCCGGTCCCAGGGATACAAACTTTGGTGGAGTCGGATGATGGTCTTAGGCATTTCCAATATGAGATTAGGAAACGGTTAGTGGAAAATTTATTTACTTGATTTTTGGGGTTATGTTGGTAATGGAAATGACAATGTTAAATTTGTAACTTTTTTTCTGCTTGTGTCATTCCAGGTATGCGGTCTATCTGGATTGGATTGAAGGTTTGAATGAGAAGGAAGGAGGGTATGATAAGTTCACCAAAGGATATGAAGAATACGGAATTCATGTAATGCCCAATGGCACCATCATTGCGAAGGAGTGGGCACCGGGAGCTGAGGCGTTATACCTTGCAGGAACTTTTAGTATGTTTTTTACTGAAACGTGTATGGTTAGAATATGGATGGTCCTATATGATCAGGATTAAAAATGATTTTATTATTTTCTCCTAGATAACTGGAACCGAACAGAGATTCCTTATCAAAAGCTAGACTACGGAAAGTGGGCTTTGACCATCCCTCCAAATCCAGATGGGACTCCCCGAATTGCTCATAATACTGAAATAAAGGTAGACGGTTTAAGTACTTAAAATAATAGAATAGGTTGCTTTCAATCCATAAAATGTTCTGGTTTTAAACATTTAGAAAATTAATATACTTTGGTCAAAATTTAGGTAATCGTCCGAGACAAGCACAATAACTTGCATGATCGACTATCACCTTGGGCCACATATGTGGTACAGCCACCCAAACCTGAGGGTTACGTCTATCGTCAAATACTCTATAATCCTCCAGAAGCAAACGTAAGTAGGAAAAATATGAAGGATTGAAGGAATAAAGGTGGATTGAAGTTTTGATGTGAAATTAATTTTATTAAAAATTTACAGAAATACAAGTTCCAGCATCCTCGCCCAAGGAAGCCCCAAAGCTTAAAAATCTACGAATGTCATGTTGGAATTGCGTCTAGCGAGGCGAAGGTCGCTACTTATGATGAATTCACAGATAATGTTCTTCCAAGGATCAAGAATCTTGGTAAAAAAAAGACTCATAATTTGCTGTGGTTTTACTTTCTTAAGGTGTGATTTGTAGCACTAAATATTTAAATATTTCAACAGGTTACAATACAATCCAATTGATGGCAATCATGGAACATGCATATTACGCAAGTTTTGGTTATCAGGTGACTTCCTTCTTTGCTGCATCAAGGTTCGTTGATTAAAGCACTGTTCTTCAAAGAACTCAATAAATTTTATATTTTTTAAAAATTGTATGCTAAATTAATTCTTTGTCCTGAATTAAATTATAGCCGTTATGGAACCCCCGATCAATTGAAAAGGCTGATTGACACGGCTCACAAACTGGGCTTGACTGTTTTATTGGATGTTGTCCATTCTCATGCTTCCAAGAATGTGTTGGATGGCTTGAACCAATGGGATGGAACTAATAGTGGCTATTTTCATGATGGACCAAAAGGAGAGCATCCACTGTGGGACTCCAGACTGTTTAACTACAACGAGTACGCAGCAATGACTATATTTTAACCACATCTGTGAATTAAAACATTAAATAATTATTCATCCCTTTCCTATAGACATGAAGTATTACGATTCCTGTTGTCCAATTTGCGTTGGTACATGGAAGAATACCGTTTTGACGGATTCAGGTAATGGATACTCATATTTGGAATTGTTCAAAGAAAAGGGGATCCTAGAAAAAGTAAAAACATGAATATTATACTTTAGATTTGATGGCGTGACATCAATGATGTATCATTCGCGTGGGATGGGGCATGGATTTTCTGGAGATTATAACGAGTACTTTGGAATGAACACTGATACCGATGCAATGGTCTACTTGATGCTTGCAAATGATATGCTCCATAGTTTATATCCTGAAGTGATTACGATTGCTGAGGTAAGCTGAGAGAATGGATGTTATATTATTCATTATTTTTTCCCCATTAAAAATAATTGCAAAAAATATATAATTTTTCCATTGAAATTTAACAGGATGTCTCAGGCATGCCTGCTCTCTGCCGTCCGGTTCCTGAAGGAGGCGGTGGTTTCGATTACCGCTTAGCCATGGCCATTCCTGATAAATGGATTGAATTATTAAAGAAATTTAAGGTGAAAACGCAGTGATAATGTAATGCAATTTAAAATAATGAGCTTTGAACAGATTGTATAATCATTTTATTTCTTTTTGTGGCAGGATGAAGAGTGGGATGTTGGTAACATTGTCCACACCTTAACAAATCGTCGCTGGCAGGAAAAGGCTATTGCTTACTGCGAAAGCCACGATCAGGTAGAAATAATTGCTTAAAAAATAATAGCGATCGAGTTGCTTTTACAATTCTGTAATTGTGTAATATGATCCATTTTTTGTCATTGGTAGGCACTTGTTGGAGACAAAACAATTGCCTTCTGGCTAATGGACAAAGACATGTACACTCACATGTCTGTAGTGTCAGATCCAAATCCTGTAATTGACCGGGGTCTCGCATTGCACAAAATGATTCGCCTTATCACTCTTGGATTAGGAGGGGAAGGCTATCTGAATTTCATTGGTGAGCATAAAATAAAAACGTGTAAATTCATGGGGTGAATATAAATTGGATGAAAGCTGATCTGTTTTTTTGGAATACAGGAAATGAGTTTGGACATCCCGAATGGCTCGATTTTCCAAGAGATGGAAATAATGATTCATATCATTATGCCAGGCGTCAGTTCAATCTTGTGGATGATGAATTGCTCAAGTATAAATTTCTGGCAAGATTTGATGCAGCCATGCTCAACCTAGAGGAAAAACATGGTTGGCTCCACAAAGACTCGGTAGGTTTTTTTTTAATGGGGTATTTATTACTTTTAATATTGTTCAAAGGTCAGTGGTGTCAGCACTTCATAGAGTGGGTTGTGCAGAGTCAGTAAAGGTGATCTTTATGCTAATGCTAAACTTTCTTAAATCTGCAGGGCTACGTTAGCTGTAAACACGATGGTGACAAAGTAATCGTGTTTGAAAGGGCCGGCCTTGTATTCGTTTTCAATTTCCATCCAGGACAGAGTTTCCCCGATTACAAGTATGGAAACTGAATATATCGCAGCAAAAACAATGACAAGCTTTTACAAACATGATTATATTATTTGTTTCTTTTCTTCTGCTCTAATTTTTAGAATCGGAGTGGATGTCCCCGGAAAATATAAGTGTGTTTTGGACACCGACGCAGGCGAGTTTGGTGGATTTAATCGACTTGACCGGAATACTGAGTTTTTTACTTCCTCTGATGGCTTTAACAATCGTCGCAACTCTCTAATGGTAACTACTAACATCAAAGAATACAGCTAATCCTGTTGATTTATCTTAAATGCTGAGTATTTACAAACATTTTCTTCCCTCAGGTATATATTCCATCACGCTCCGCCTTTGTTCTGGCGAAGCAGGATTAAGTGGGATCAGTAATGAGGATGACTAGATGAAAATATGAATTACTTGAATATAATGATATAAAAAAGTGCCTCTTCTACAGAGCAGCTTATCAATGCTCGCAAGACTTGAATATTTTTCTATGTTAAGTGTTCGAACTGCCTACTACTTACAATTGATTATGAATTCCAATGCCAAAAAAATTAGAGATAAGGGCTTAATAGTGTAAGTGAGTTAATTTCAAAGATTGTTATGATTAAAATCATCAGCGATGACAGTAATATACTTGATTCATTATTTTCCTAGATTGCGAACTTTTTATCTACTGCCATGTTGATAGCCAAGATCATTTCAGAAGCAAATTAAAAAAATGTATATATATCATTTGTTAAATTGATAATTATGCGTAATTTCTGAGGACTATAATGTATAATGTTTGTGTCATGAATTGTGCGGCGTTCAGATGTTCTTTAAAATTTATAGCTTTATTTTTTTTTGTCAAATTGCTAAGTCTGTGGAAGTTAAAAATGAGCTTATTTTATTCAAGTTGCTATAAAAATACATAGATTTAGATATGGATTGAAAGGAAAACATGGTGTCGATAGATATTATCATGATGGTGAGTTCTTTTTCTTCTTCATTAGTTTCCACTAATAGTTCTGTTGACTGATATCTGAATGACCATTTTATTGCTACTTATATATATGCAAGAGGGAAAAAATGATAGTGCCAAAAAAAACTGGAGGTTTCTAATATTAGTCGTTAAGGATGAAATACTCCTAAATATGATAATCATAACCAATGTTACATGTATATTATATGCGAGAAGACTCATATAAACCAATTGTAGTGCCAGATTAGAGCTTAAACGATATTATTGTATGGAAAATGAATGAATTGTTAAATAAAGAATAGATTATTTTAAAGTATATGGTTTCTGCAGCATCAGCCCTCAATATGCTGGAGACATCAGCTAATTAAAGAAATGCATAAAACTCGTCACTATTAATTTTGATGGACGTCAGCCAAAGATGCAATTAACTGCAGCTTCCAATCCTCCCATTTATAATGTTTTTATATCCTTGGCGTTAAGCACAGTGCGGGAGGGCTATCTGGAATGGTTGAAAATGCATTTATTGAGATTTTGCAGGACACGTGTTAAATGTCATTTGTATGAAAGTAATCTGACACGTTTTCATGACTCATCATTAGCAAATTGAGTAAGAGGAGAGTAATTACGATCTATTTATTTTCAACACAGAAATAGCTCGATTCTTTACAGCATTAGTATCGTAGGTGGCTTTATCGTGATTTTTTTAAAAAAAATACACACCAACCATAACGACTACATAAATGTGAAATCAAGCTTGCATTATAACACCAGGAATGGCTCATCCGGTCTATTTAAGAAGGAATATATGATTATCATTAACAGTTATAATAGTGTAATATGAGACGAAAATACACCCACGTCGGTCAGTACGGACATTCTGAAAGAAAAATATAAAATGTTAGGTCTACCACCGCCAGTTTATGTATTCATGTTTCGGAACAATCCCAATTATTCTACCGTGTAGGTGGAGGAGAAAGAGGGAGAACCAATGTTTAAAACATGCACTAAGACATAAGATGCAAAACGGTAATTATCTTTTTCCAGGCATAAATTTTTTGTGTAATGCAGGTGTCATCTTTCAACTTCGTCAAAATCATGCAGGGATATGATCCAACAAAAATAAAAAAAAAGATTCTAAGAGGAATGCTAGCGAGTCTACTATAATGGACAGTATTACAACTATTTATTTAATGACAACAGAATTTTTTATAATTAGTACATACTCTAAATAACTAAAATACAATATAATTAAATGATAAAACAAACAGTATAAAGTCGTGAGGAGGCAAGCTTTCAACTAAGCTCGGCTCTATTATCACAGTCTTGAAAATAATGGTTGAATAATAAATGGTTTTTTGCATACAACAACAAAACAAGTAAAATTACAAAAAAAAACTCAACTCATAACTTAGCGATTAAAACATATTTCTCTTCTAAGTAAGATTAGGACATGTTTAAAAAAAACTAGTTTAAAATCATACAAGATAAATGACCTGACAACTTGATCCGGTAGTGTTGTCACGAGAGAAATGGATATTGTTCATTAAAAACTTTCATAAAAATTAATAAATTACTCGACTGCCAAATCATAATATACTTTAACTAGCAACTTAGGTCTACAGTACGAGGTTTTAAAATGATTGACATGTTGACGACGGATGTGACACGTTAATATAGGTTGTTCTACACGGTAAAAAAAATCCTTCTTACCAATCTCTACAGCAGACCTTAAACACTTTTATAATTAAGTTAAGTACATATTGAAAACACATAAAGTTTACATAACACATACATAGATTATAGTTATGAGGATGATGACAACCGGAGAAGGATGAACCTTTAAAGCATCTATAATAAAAACTGTCCATTTTATATCATCATCATCATCATCACCATCATCATCGATCAACTGAAGAACGCATCCTTGCTGAAGGACCTCTTTCGACTGTTCTCATCGTTTTACATAGTAAAGGTACAGTTAGCGTACGATACATTTCATTGTTTTAAATATATATATTAGTTTTACAAACATTTTGTTTCTCTTTTAGAAAACTACTATATTTTCCGTTTTGAGAACACTACCATTTTTCTACAATGTACATATAATATATATATTACTTAACTAAATACTAAATGTTTACAGCAGTTCTTTGAATTGAAGTCAGGCTTATAATTCTTCCTCTTCCCTACTCCACTGAAATTAAAAACAGTTCTGTCATCTCTCTTGGTATATTGTGTGATAGCTGCATTGACATGACATAAACAATAAAAAATAATACAGTGACCGTTTTTTTTTTCTCTTCTTATAATATATGCTAAATGACGATATAATAAGATGATAGTAATTTTCTTCTCATTTCACTTTACACAAATAATTTATACATCAACTTTCCAAAAAAAAAATACTTAGGATTTTAGTAAATATCTAGGTTGATGGATTAAACGATTAAAGATCGATAAATTGAATATTAAATATGGATGAATGCTAATGAAAACGTTCAGAGGTTTTTTGAACTTATCATTTCTTCTACAATTAGCCCACAGAATGAAATATATTAAATGTTTTGTTCTACGTGTGCATAATAGTTATATATAGGAAATATAGTGCATTGTTGTAATGTAGGTCTGTGTACTTGGTTCAGCTACATTCCATCTTCAAGCTAGTGGATCGCTTTGCTCTCCAAAATTCAAAGCCATTAAGTTTCACTCGACATGAAATTACAATCATGGTCATCACCATCACCTTTATCACTTTGGACGAAGTTGTGCATGCAAATGCAGAAGAATAAAATATAGTTTTTTTCCTATTCATTTCTTTAAGTTGACCACAGAAAGTATTTTTACTGAACGCTTTGTTTGTTTGTTTTTTGCATTTTGCAGTTTTGCCGGTGCAGCGCGCACAGCCCAATGGTAAAATAGGTGATGGTGATGATTAATTGTGGCTCTTCAAGAGGGTGATGGTTTGAACGGTATATATAAAGCAGAGGAGAAATCATATAGCTACCACTCCGTCATCTTATTATAATTTAAAAGTTGTATGTTCTGAGACTTAAGATTACTGTTACATGAAAGCAGTTCATACAATGTGGATTTTTGTCAAGGTCCTAGCATCTCTGTGGAACCTTGACTGACTAGATAGAGAGAATTGGTGTAGTAACTTGATTTTTTACTACTTTAGCAGCTGATGTTACAGCATTAAAATTATGATGATGATATTTTTAATATTTAATTAAAATTACTGATAGGGAATAAAAGACTTGAGAGCTTTTTGCCTCCTCCTTTTTGCATTTCTTTTTTTTTTTTGAGTCGTGGGCATTGTTGCAATAGCAAATCTCAGCAGAGCCGCCTCGCAGTAATAAAAAACCACAGCCAGCGTGATGATAGTGATAATATTGAGGAAACTGCCACCACACCGGTCTAATCAAGCTCAATTTTCTTTGGTGATGGAGCTGATCTAATGCATTTTATTTAAATTAGCACATTCTGCCGTCTCTCTGACACTCCACAAGATTGTACAGTTGGTGAAGCCCTGGTGAAAACAGTTATGTTTTTCCCGATTTCAAATACTCAAAATAATCAAATTGCATTGCATTTGCTGATAATATTTTCCCGTCTCGCAAAGATCGTTTTTTTTTTCTCTCTCTCTCTCTCTCTTCGAGAAAGGAATCTCATTATCATCCCTATTGATACGGACGAAAGGTAACAAGTTTTCTTTCAACTAACGCTCCAACTTCTCTCTCAATATCTGATTTATATTTGAGTGATTTGGGCTTTAATCTAGACATTTTAAACTTGAGAAGGAGCAAGAATAGAATAAAATAGCTATACAGAGAAAAGATAAGTGTAAACTGGCTGCTGTTCTAGTTATATACAAAAAGGACAAACCAAAAACGGAATTAATTTATTCTGACAAAGACGTTGTGAAAACAATTCTATAATGGGACTACATTACAACTGCATTCAATTAAGTTTTCATGAAATCATGTCTAGATGGATTAGCTGAAGAGAGAAAAAGCATTATCTCATTTCTGGTTTTTCTCTCGAGACGCTTCTTCGCAAGTTATTATGGTGATTGTGCAAACTCTAAACTAAAATATCATCATCGCCAGCAGTGCTAAACCCTTTTTCAGACCGATTAATGAAGGACTGGGTTAATCTTCTGCTTTTAATTATCTTTTTCGCATCGCAGTCCCCGTGAAAAGGGAATCAGTGCGGAGGTAAAGGGAGTTGTGAAAAAATAAATAAAACGCTTTCATACTTTCATTTCAGTCTGAAACTTGCTCGGATTTTTGCTTCACAAAAAGACAATCAAGAATAGGCAAATTTGCGATGTAGTCGTTTGTAGTAATTTGGGGTGACCCACGCTGAGAATGCATAGAATGTGGAGGATTTTGGGGTTTCACAAAAATTTGCAGTTACACGACTCCACAGAGATAACGAGTGGCGAGCATTGGGCCCCACTCATTACCGCCCATCAGCACCATCAGCATTAACAATTAAAGCTTTTAAACAGCAATCCAATCGATTCCAATATTTATCACTAATGAAGAGACTACAGAATAATTATTCTTTGGCAAAACATACCATTTTTATAAATGTTGCGAGTTCACCCACATCGATCATTGTATTTGCATATTTCTCTGTTCTCTGGCTGAGGTTGAGGACACACAGCAGAAGAACTTGATTTGGCAGAAATGTAATGCTCGCGACTGCTGGTTGGTTTGTTTGGTAGAAAGAGTTCTGATCTAAATTTTTGCAGAGCTGGCTTTTGGTTTTCCCTACGTTCAAACTAGCCTATTTTATAACAAATACTGCATTGGATCATTTTTTTTACCATAGCCCTTACTGAGCCTGAGTACTGCAACGGCATGCTGAGAGTTGACAACAAGCGAATTGACACTGAGAAGTAATTGCTGACTCTTCTTCTCATAATGACGTATTTTAAATTTAAATACCCTTGTTTCTTGAGATAATTGGAGGATTACATATATGTAAAATATATAAATTTAATAAAAACACACAATGGAATGATGAGCCCGAGCCCGGGTTCTTAAGAACAACCACATTCTTTGACAATGGCATCTTTCAGAATAGTGACGATCAGCTTAGGACCCCCATTCCTGTTCCCGTTCGGATCCACATGCAGAACATCCAGCTCCGACAGGGCTGTGGGGACACAGCACGGCCTTGGTGCAAACTTCTTCCCTTTGGTTTGATGTAGAATGTGCTGAAACATGGCATGCGTGGACGCGTATGCCACACGCCTTGCGTTGCAACGTCCATCGCAAACGTGTGCATCGAATTCTTGCGGTTCGAGAATCACATCGGAGATTCCCAAATCTGAAAACTTGACTTTCAGAGACCTTCTGCAGCAGGTCTTTCCATGTCGTGTGTTGGCGCACTCTCTCCCTCGGCCTATATCCCTCTTGTGGTTGAAGCTGCGGAGAGTTGCTGGCTCACCAGAGGTTGCGCGTCGTGACCTCCGCTTGATTTGTGCCTCGTATGATGGCTTCATGAACTCCTTTGTCACCACTTTGAGACTACTGCCATGATGACTATGACGACGGTGATGCTGCTTCTGCTGCTGCTGTGTGTGAGGTGCAGGTGTAATCTCGTGGGAGTCAGCATCCCTGGAGCAGATAGCCATAACAATAAAAGGACTAGATGTGCGGCTACGAATTGACCATGAAGTCACGTTCCGAGTCAGGTCAACTTGCGTCACCTCCTCCTTCTCCGTCTCATTGCCGTCAACACAGTCCTCATCCACTGCGGCGAGCTCCGAGAGCTCTTGCAAGTCTGGCAAATCCGTGTGATTACTTAAATTCCCTGTGAGTTTGCACATGGCGGGGAGATTTAGGACCACCCGCAGGATTCTCACATCTGTTCCCTCCATAGTTGGCGTGTACTGAATATCAAAACGGAACAGTTTCAACACCTTCCTCCCGATGGAAAACAAGTCTGTCGAATCAGAAAGAAAAGGTGAATGGTCAAAAATTGAATCATCCAAAGCACACTTAAGCTTGCCAAGCATCAGTTTTCAACAATTCAATAGTAAAATATTTATTAACAGATATGTAAGCGGTGAAGGATGCTGCTGGGTTAGATAATATAGTCATTACTTCATAAACGTCATCCCATAAAACCAAAGGCGATTGCTCAAATGAAGCAGCTTAATAATAATAGCATGCATCCAATCCATCATTTGCATAGGGAGAGCTGTCCCTTGCAATTAGAAATTTTTGGTGCGGATTTGTTTACAACTGTAGCCACATAGGAAGCAATCTTTGTTCCCTCCTAGTACATGGATCCCATGTTCCACCCCAAAAAATGCAACAATCAAAGGCATACCAAGCCAATGCAATGCATTCATTATTATTTGCTACCGGGAACAATTTCGCGTAATTCAAGCTGAAGCCTCTCCCACTTGAGACTGTCCATTTATTAGGATACACGCAAATAAGTGTACCAGCTTCAAGCTATGCATGATCAAGCAAACGAGAAAAAAGGCTTTTACTCAAAAGTGCAATTCAAACATGTTTGTTTTCTGCGAACGAACCATAACCTTTTCTGCACTGAGATGATTATTACCTTTATGTAATTAGATAGGAGCAGTTACCTAGAGTTTCATAAACTAAGCCGGTCTTTTAAACTCCTCGACTTTAACGACCATTGCATTGCATCCCCTCATTGAATTGATTGAATTTCATAATCGCCACGGATAAAGCTGAGATTAAGATTCCTGCTACTACACCTCAAAATCCAAATTTTTTGTTCAATTTACCTCATGTAAATGTATGCAAATCAATGTTTCAAAAAATCTCTGCAGCCCTTTGCTCAAAAGTGTCCGACTTGCAGTTTTTTTTCTTCTCTCTCAAATAAATTTCGGCATAATTTGGTAGAGAGCGACTTAATTATCATCGTGATGAACGATTAAAGGCTAGATTTGAAACCCAACCTATGGACCTTTTCCTAACCCAACCTCGAAGACAAATCTGTCACCAGAAGGCTCTACACTATTTATTGACTAAAAGAGCGAAACCTGAATCCCTCGTTTTGACTAGGTAGCTCTTGTCGTCTTTCGTCATCCCTCTCCCTACTTCATTTCATTTTTCACAGCTAGCCAGACCTACTGGTTTTAACTTCGGACATGACTTTTGATGATAAGTACAATTGATAAAAACAATAAGATATGCTCATCCATGTCCACTTTACCTGGGACTTGGAACATTTCTCTTCAAAAATCCTTTTTTAAATTCTTTTTACTGCCCTTCTACACATAATAGCATCATTGCTGATGTGTGCAGAGGGAAAAAAATTGGATAAGAGTAATAGTTGTCCTCTTTGGAGGCTCAGAACCAGCAGATCTATGCATACTACCCAGTTTACAGGGAGAGCTCAAGAAAAGGTAATAATAATAATATTATCAACACTGAACAAGAATGGTCGACAATCTCGCAAAAAAAGAGAAGAAGCCATAGTAGTCATACTAAATACATATGTAATTCCTAATAACATAAATTTCAGCATTATATTCGAATGGAGAACTATATATATGGCCCAAGTAGGGAGTAGCGCGAGGGCTAATGTTATATTGATACATCTACTTATATAAAGCATTAGTAATATCCGCAACCTCCGTGTACATTTTCCCTGTGATAAACTGCCATCAAAATCTCAACGGCAGGAATAACCAGATCCAGTTTTTTCTTCTTTGAATGTACGGCCTTTTTCCTGCCTTTAGCAGAGGATCAGATTACCAGTAGGAAAACCTGCATTGTTATTAAAAGTAAAAACCGAAGAAACAGAAGTGGATGGTTAGGAGGATAGGAGCTAAACCGAAAGATGCGGGGAGAAAAGACGAGCACAGCAGAATTCATATGTGCAGATCTTATTTCATAACAATAGGTACAATCAATGACCTTATGATTTTTAAAGCGAGTACTAGTTTCTCTCTCCTACTTCACAATTCCTTCACCTTCAGACCCACTAATGTTGCTCAAGTGCATGTAGGATTGAAGGCTTTGCTCAAGCTATTGCAGAGAGCCATAGGTATATGCAAAATAAAAGGGGTACGAAAAGGGCCAGCAAAGAAGCCGGTAGGCGTCAGTGGAGTGGGATTGATAGAAACAGATATAAAAGGAATGACGAAATGGTTCTAAAAAAGGGAAAGAATTTCCGCAACTCGAGAGTCATTATCATCATCATTGCTCCACTAACAATGATGAGCAGCATCAGGATGGATGATGATTATCATGAAAAGGAATGAAAACATGGACAATTAACGTTTGGATTTTTTCCTCTCTAAATATTTATGTCTCCCTCCCTCCATGAGGCGTTTACTTATTGTAATTGCTTGTACAACAGATTAAAGTCGCTATTATTAAAGTAATCTTGCATTTCTAAACATGTACTTAGCCCAAGCTCTCTGCTGCTCCCATAAACGTTGGAGAGTAAAGACAAAACGATATTGTTAAAGGAGATGCTCTTTTTAATAAGAATTTATTGCTCGACCAGTTCAATTGTTTTGTTTGGGGAAATATATAGACATCATTATAATAGGTAGTTATTGCTTCTCGCATGGCAATATGGGGGACGGCAGGAGGAGAGAATGGCCATTTCTCCATTTCGTTAGGGAAATTCTAAATAAAAAAAGTTTTTCTTCTTCCACTAGGCAGGTATGGGTTGACGGCAATGGACAGCTCTTTTTTTTGTGTTTTATGTTCGATTATTATTATTTTAGTATTTTGAAAATTATTGCCTCTTCCCTGCTGCCTGGTTTATTTATTTGTCTATGACTGAGCACTGAAAGGAGGAGAAGTCCATGGATGGTATTGGTCCGGTCTCGAGCAGGGATAGAGGGTAAAATTGGAGGAAAAGCTGAAATATATCAAACTAAATTATGCATTACTATAATAGCTTCTTGAGGAAAAATTCCTGTCGGCGTAAATCAACTGCATTATTCGCTTAAATCAGAGGATGGGTGGTTGCTCATCTTTTGTCTAAATGAGAAGTCAGAAAGTGGGAAGTCATTTTATTAGCCTGCGGATGAATAGACGAATTGATCAGCTAGTAATCACTCTTTGTCTACTTATTCAGTTCACAAAAGATGAATAAGAGGAGGTTATCCGCACATAATGTGGGGCTCCCTGTAAGAAAGGGATTTTTTGGGCTCGGTTCGGTGCTACGGTAATTATTAGTACTAGTTGCAACATTCCAATATTAAAATACTGTTCTCTCCTCTCAAGCTATCACACATAATGCGACTAAAAGCTTCGCTGAACAGTTAAAGGGAACATTATCACAATTTTGCATACTCACAGCCAACGCGGAGGAGATATAGCATTTTCTCGAGTCCCCGGTTCGTTTATCATTTCAAAACCTGAAATATGTACATATATACACCTTTCTGCATCATTTGATCTATCTCCCTCTCGCCTTCTCCTGTGCAAGAGGCATTAAAAACATTCCACTTTTCATTTAAAGATTATGCATTTCATAGCCATCTCCTCGCTGCAAATATTTACCATTCCTTATAGCCTACTATTATATTATAGCTCAACTAACTTCACATCATCCAACATTCAACATCCCCATATCTATCATCATCACTCTTGTAGAGAGACAATGCAATGGGGTTTGAGCTGAGAAGAAAAGCCTCAATAGGAAATAAAAAACCCTGCAGAATACCAGTCCATGCATATAAAAACCATAAAATAAATTTCACTTCCACAAAATATTTTTAATAGCTTTCACCCTCCACATCATCTTCATTATCTCGACACTGGATTTGCACTTGGCTCTGATTTTTATATCAGTCTCTCAAACCAAATCAGCTTCAAGGAGGATCGCTCATTTCCAACAAATGAGGATGTGAGCAGGGCTCTGAAGTGGAGTTGGAGCTCAGGTTAACAGGGAACAAAGCAACACCGTTGCTTGTGTTGCTCTTGCTTGTCGAACAGGCAATCAATGCGATGTCCTACAACATTTATTACTATTATTATTTACTACGTACTTGTCAGCCTTTTTAAAAAAAAACCCAATTCGAACATGTAATCAACTCGTAAATGGATGACAGTTTGGACATTTATTAGCGATAGCGCTAAAAACACCATCATTTATCTGAGCAGTAATGATGATCAATTGAATTTGATTTGATTTTGAGGGATTTTTTCATAATTAGACGATGCGAAGTAGATCGGCCCGAAATAGTTAAAAAAATAGTTTTTTTTTCTTTCGCCACAGCTCCTCCATTAAACGATCCACCGGTGAGGAAGCATAAAAGGGAGATTTTGATGGCAACGTCTTCTCTCACGTCCCCAATATCAAGCAGCTTAATGATGATCTTAATGCAGTCATATCATCTTCATGAAAAATGTCAACTGGTCAGAAGACCTCGTTATAAAAATGGATGACGGGTAGAATACATAATAACAATATAAATAATAGGGACATGGACTACATCTGAGCTAGTGCAATTTTCCATTCCCATATCATATCAGCAATAATGTTGCTCACCGTGAAATTGACGGGGCGAGATTACACATTGACGATTATTATCATCCAGGTACAGTGTTGTCAGTGAGAAAAGGCAATGACTCATGACATAATCTTATGAGGAGGGCAGGGGAAAGATGGGGAAAGGATCCATGCTTAATCTCAACTTAAAATGGACAAGGGCAAATGACATTTTATTAAGAGTGTATTCATGTTTGACTTAGGTGTTCTTTGGAATAAACACGAGTAGAAACATGTGTAGCACAATACACATGACGACGTCCTCATGTGTACGATTTTGAGTGGCAGGTTGACCTGCCTCTTTTAGCTTCTGGTTTTATTTCAAATCATGTCGAGAGCTTGCTATTACGAGAGAATCCTTTTTTCCTTTCTCCCTTTTTTTTTATCTCAGCACATCACCAGCATTAAAAAAATGATGATAATTGGGAGATCATGATATTTTGCAATGATCTATCTATCCCCAACCACCATCATCACTATCCACTCCTCCGTGATTTTTTTTTTCCTCATTCCTTTAATTGCGCTTGGGATGGAGGAAGAGAGAAAAGTGAAAGAAAAAAAAATTATAAAGTCGTAACGTAACATTATCTTATAAGATATAAATGTTAATAACCTAACCTAAGCCCATATTTATTATGCATTATTTGCTAGTTTTTTAAAAAGTTTTTTGATTAGTTTTGAATAAAAATTTAGGTATATGATAGATACCTACTGAATAACTATGACTGAATTATAGGTATATTATTGCCTTTGACAGGGGAGCCTTTGCCGAAAAGTTAATTAGTGGAAAAGCGACACATATATTAACCGCTACTAATGGCTAAATGAAATGAAAGGATGAGTTTGTTCCTCGGACCCAATTTATGAGCTCCTTAAGTTTTGTGTTAGGTCGTATTTTGTCACACAAAAGGATGAGCCCAGCGTTTTTACTACTTGTTGTCTAGACTGTAGTACCGAAGAAGGACGCAAGACGATGAACTTGATACTACTGATACTCGGGGGAAATTAATAATGTCATCTTATCTCCGTCATACGTTCCTCATCATCATAACCAGGGTCATTTAAAATGGGAGAAAAAGTGTTATTGACTTATTAATTGTATTTGTATGATACAGATATTGGATACAGCCAATAAATCATTATAATTTATTAGCCTCAACCTCACATCATATCTAATTAATAGTTAGCTTGATTATCCGTAATCATTATTTAGTTGCGCTAAAGTGACATATAGACTTATAGACGTCGCCCATTACTCTGGGATAACCCGAAGCTAGACAGACAACAAGTCTTGTTCTTGCAGGTACATTTGCTGTTTAACATAAAAACATAAATGTCATGCTTGGCTCTACTTCCATTGCATAATACAAGCAACTGGGTACATTGTTTTGACTGATATACTGATCAGGTAATGGGCTACCGTAGGGAAAAAAACCTGCTAATACCTTTTATCAATACTATCGATGAAAGGTTGAAGGTCCACTGAAATACTTCAATTTACCTCCTGTCCAAACAAATATGTAGATAGCTCCGCACAACACAACACACAATTACAACCAAGATAGAACAAATTCCTCGCAGTATGTCGTGTACGTATATCGACGGTAGAGAAAAGACGGGAATGATGCTGAGGAGAAAATTCTTTGAAAATCGCCTTCTGTCAGCCTGTCAATCAACTTAATTCATTTTATGAAGGAAGAAAAAAAAACAGTGTAAATACGAAAGCATTCCACAACAATCAGAATCCTTCTTCATTCCTCCTATCAGCCTATGATCATGTTCAGGATCAAAATATTAACTAAATATTCATTTTTCTCTGTTTTGCACAATTTTTTTTCCCTTCGATCAGTTGATCACTATCTTAGAGAAACCTTTGAGCAACCCGTATATATGCAAATGTGCATGTTTTTTTACTACAACATTGCACTATTATGTCATTGAAGCCCATGCCAATAGCTGATCTGACGAGGGTGATGAGGGGCAGTCGTTCTTTTAGTAAATAAAAGGGTACTCGAGTAATTCGAATCAGAGCAAAAAGCCAAGGCCTTGATTAAACTGGGAATGAAGTTGATGTTTTTTTTTCTCTTGAGGAGCGAGGAGAGTGCATTATAAATTGCAAAATAAGTATTCTAGCTTGTTTCCTAGTGAATGCTCAATATTCATTACAGCTCAGGACGTTTAATGTGCAACGAAACTAAAAGGGGGAAAGGGCTAGTTGAGGCTGCTGATGCACCTGTCTGCAAAGAAAGATGCGTGAAGAAACTGAAGCAACTCGAACTTCCTCAACGAGCCCCAGTACACACCCATTTCACTCCGATCCCTCAATACTCGGGAGTAACTGTTGCCCAGTGGCAATGAAATGGCTCGTTCTCGGTCTGTCTGTCTGCGCATATATTTGAGGCTTTTGATGATCCCAAAGGGGCGATGATGGCGAGTTTGTAAAACCTGGCTAGGAGGATTTTCTCTACTGTTATCGGCCTCGATGATGACTGTATGTGCTTCAGAAACTGTTCGAGTCCGTCTTCAGCCATGTCAGCATTGTAATAAGGTAAAGTGTACTTTTATTCAGAATTCCTTTGACTTTTACTGCGTGTCCTACTATTTACGAAGATGTTGGCAGAACAACTGTCATATTACCGTATCTCCTGAAATCAAGTTCTTGGCTTTATTTATCATAGTAATTCCACTCCGAAATCCCTACATCATCCGCTAAAATAGGGTTTTGCATTACCCTGCAGATTTCGTACGGGAGCGGTGGCATGATAAGCAGTCGGCAAATCACATTATCAACATAACACTTAATCCATGATAAATAAAGAGCTGTAATTGTTCAGCTCTGCGAAAGACAAGGGTTTCTCTCTCCCTTCTTATAATAAAATTAGCTTGAGATTTTACGATTCTAGCGGCTTCAAACCTCACAAATGTACTTAGCCATATGTGTGAAGAATCCGCTTAGAAGTAAATGTCATCCATATATCGACCAAGGTTGGGTTCGAGCCACTTGCTAATTTCAAAATGGCAAGATGGCACATAAACTCGCACAGTTTAAAATCCATTTCTCATCTCATCAGTCATATTCGTCTATTTGTGCCCACTAGCTGACGGGGACTGCTAAGATAACTCAGGATTAGGATGGGGATCCGACTCCTGTTCGTGTGGAGTTGACCACTTTTACCAGTCTGTATGAAATACCAAACATGATTTCATAATATTATGCTTGTCAGACGACATTCATTTGTTTAGTGATGCAAAAACTATTGTTTAAGAAACATCGGATTACCTCGGCCATACGTTAGATAGACAACGTATTTTGATTGTAGATTGTCTGCATATTACGAAATGATCATATTATTGACTTGAAGGCTGTCTCAAGCGCAGAGCTCAACTCTCCTAACATTCGAATCCATCTACGTCTTGTTTGTCCAATAAAAATGAAACCAGTACAGCAGCATTAATGAATGTAACATTAAGGCTGGCCATCAGCCTTGCAGTTGCTGATAAAGGGAATGAGGAGAAATCAGGAACAAACTGTAAAACCGTAATACAGTTTTAACACGAGGGTTTAAAAAGGATGAAAAATATTTGCTGAATTAATAAATAATCAAGTCAATCCGTCCTCTATAATATCGTAGAAAGTTAGCTGGGCCTCGCATCAACAACCACCCTTGGTTCAGTATAGCGGGTGCAGATTTCAGTGTCAAAATTATACACTCTATTTTCTTACTCCTGACATGACGTGACGGGTGTGCGCACACAGATGTACATGGGTGCATACAACAATTTAATTATGGTATGCCTACTCTAAATTTTGTGTCTAATGCTTAATGATGAACTCAATTATTTAATGACTTAATATCTATATTTTTTTTTCGAATTGACCCAAATACCTTTACTAGCCTTAATTCAGGTGTCAAGATCATTAGATCAGTTAGAAATGGACATATCTGAGCTACCTTGGACTAGTTAGGATTAAGAATTTGCTATCAGCAGCAGTTAAACCAATCCAAAGAAAACTGCAACTCGCAATTTCTTCTACTTTCCCCGTCGAAGGAAATACGGCTCAAGCGAAACAGTGCACTTTGGACGGTCCTCTACAGCAGCCTTGCTACAAGTTTTGAGTGACAACAGACCATTTTCGTCATGAATGCTAATGCGACAATACTTTGTATAGTTTTACAATAAAATTTTTATAGGTATTTATCAAGTCAAGTTTTGAGGAGCTGAGATCACAAAGTCAACCCCATATATATTCAAGTTATGATAACTGTGCGTTTTGGACGTTGTCGGTGGGTCAACGAGCGGGAAGAGATCTGTGAAAAGCCGCTCCGACTGTATGCAATGAATAAAAAATATATTATAATGACAGAGGACATGACTAAAAATGATGTCATAACCCCAGGAAAGGACATTTCAGCCCATTACGTTACCTTTTACATATGAAATGCTTTATGTCCACTTTTATCAATTCTCCCCGTCACCATTCCCAGTCAGTTTTTAATGATTATGGAGGGGCACTTAGTCCATAAGAACGTCAAAGTGGTTTAAAGAATTTAGAATACTTTTAATAGACAGAATCGCACCTGTCAATCCCTTGCTAATTATACTTCGCCATCTTTCATCTTTTGCGCATCCCCGTGTAAGTTTCAGCAGACAATTATGAGCTTGTGAACTTCCTTACAATCAGCGCTTGCCGACGAACACCCACATAACTACATACTAACTGTCGTTGGAATCCAAGGACTACATAATATAAATTATGTGCGAAAGAGTGTAAACGTTCTCCGTTCGAGAATTTATGAGCTTGCAAATGAACTTTAAAGGCCGTATTCAGTATGATAGAGCTAAAAATAGGGGGGTGCAATAAAAACACAGTTATATTTAGAAAAATATGCTAAAATTATGTGATGACTTTCATTTATCAGCATCCCATCTAATTATAGTTTATACGGTTATATTTGGTTTATTGTTTATGAATTTATAGTGGCTCGGATATTTAACATAATATCACATGCCATTCCATAAGGGAAATGGTTCTGGTAAGAGAAAGGCGTTCCTTTCATCTCCTCTCGACAAAAATCTTTTTTTTTATTGAATCATTTTCCACAAACAAGACGGCTCCGACCGCCTTTGCAAATTGTGTGAGCAGGCGGGTGTGAAATCATGCCATCATTTTTAGTTCACTTTTACATAAGCATAAATAAATATTGTGTAGCCTTACGCATGAAGATAAGATGGTTTTACACCATCCTACAAATTATTTTCAGCGGAGAGACTAATTTGTCATGTCATGTTATATGCTCATATCTTATTATAATAATACAAGACTGATCTCCATCCCCAACTAGAAGCGCTGATCTTGTGCTGATGATTCATTCAAGAATTTGGTCTAGTTCGGACGACTTTTTTTTCAAAAATACACCCTGACGAATTGGAAAGACACGGAGTGAGAGAGCCAAATCCTTTTTGTCGTATTTGGTCTGTCTTGTCATACATCAGTTACTTCCGCTTTCCGTAGAATTGACATTTTGGACTTCAATGTGTCTGGAAATGACGAAAAAAATAAGTTTGCTCGTCAATCCTGTCTTGCCCCTTAGACAATTTATGCCCTTTGAGACTAGATTGAGATATGAAATGTCATTCAATATCTATGCTGAAAGTATCAATGCACACTGATTCTGAGACAATGTTATGATAATGATTGGTAACTGATCCGATACTATTCCCTTTTCTACTTCCCATAATCGCCTTTCTTCCCTTCCAATCCATATTACAATCCATCACAGACGCTCGTGTGTGGGAAGCACATGAACATGAGTCATGACAAAATACTTTTTACGTTACTTATGGGATTGAAGACACATTGTCTCGAGAATTGGCAAAAAGATCTGTGTGGAATAATTGAGATATGGAAATGCACGTGTTAATAGCACGAACGACAGCTTCAGAATGCTCGAGAGAAGGAAACCACTTTCTTGGCTCATTTGGGTGGCCAAAATTGTCATTTTGTTGTCATTTGAAAAACAAGGAGATCAAAAATCTTACTGTGTTTTGTGTAAGAGAAGGAGCCACCCACACGACAAGATAATAGACCTTCCTTATATACAGCCCAGATACAAGCTTAAATCTTTCATCATCCTTGCTGCGGTTATCTCATCTTCGTCAACTTTTCGTTGTGGGCTTGGTCCCCTATTATTTTATTGCGGTAAAACATCCTTCAAGTCAACCCAATTCCACTTTTCCTTTACATCAATCAAAGTCTATTGTCGTTCGCATAAATTACTGAGGTTAATATTTCCGCGTGGAATTCATATCACTGGTCGTGCATATTTTAATCAGGATTAGATTTCCTTTCGCTCAGCCAAACTTCCAATCAGACTTTAGTCAAGCTCAAATTTATAAATTACATTTCTGGCACTTCAAAAGGACGCAGAAAGGTTAAAAATGTTACTTGAGATCATGTCATCAACTAATCTTGCGTTTGAGCTTGTGTGATGTTAACAAATCGGGGGGATAAGTAGGCATTTTAGACATAGCCTCTTTAACCGATAGAGTTGACGCGCATTTGTTTGCTTCAATGTGTCAGAATAGCTATTGCACAACTAGGAGAAAACTTGTCATGTGTTTTATTTATCATGTCACAATGGAATTTGCCACATGCTTACACCTTCAAAATCAGGTTTTGGCACCAATGAAACTTATGATTACAATATTTAATAGATGGATAGGCCATTTTAAAAAATCAGCGAGCTCCACGGAAAAATACCAAGGTATTTGTAAAACGGATGGATGACTGACTGGACAAAGGGGTGACATTCTTTCTACAAAAATGGTGACATGAAATAAAGCAAAAACAAAACAAATGGTCCAAAATACGTGAATAATGAGGATGACCTTTCAATTCTAAGCCATATCATATCATCAGAACCAAAGGGACCGAAATGATCCGACAGTTTAGGAACAGGACGTTAACTCGCTGAAGCAAAATTAACGGCTACACAGGCGACAGGACATGACTAATCAAAAAATAGAATTAGACTTCAACTATTGAAATCATCAAAAATGCTCAGCAACTGTAAGCATTTCCCCCCTAAATCTGAGTACTTGATTCGAGTTTAAATGTCAATGATACTTCATATTTAATACTCGCATTAAAAAACACATCAGCTCATATAATGTTCAGTGTTTCATTCGAGCGTACATGCCTTTTTGATAAACTGAAGCGTTAAACCAAAAATGAAAATACTTAAGAAAAGGAATAAAATACAATTTTGAAAAAAAAAAACATTTCGTAGAAGTATGTAATTCTGCTTAAATTTTGTTGTTGTGAGTGTCCAACAGCAAAACAAGTGGCGCCGAATATATTTCTCCCTTTACATTTGAGGCTTAGTTTTTGGAAACGAAGTGAAACAAACAAGACATTAAAAATTAAGTGTTAACATAACAATGTGGTTGAGGCCGTGGTTTTATTTAAGTCAATGGTTATTGGTTTAATTCAGTATGGAAGTATCAAGTCAGCATTTTGCCTACTCGCATGTAAGTGTCGAAGCTGCTGCTGATAAACATGACAAGATTTTATGTTTCGTTAGAATGCTACTAAAATGAGAGTTTAATTGCTAACCAGTGATTCCAATTTATTGGAGTGTCTTCCACAGAAAAAGTTTTAGGTACTACAGCACTCAACAATGGTTTCTTGCAGTTATGCTTGCTCACCTAAGATTCATGCTCTCTACGAGTGATTTACTTTTTATTGAAAAAATTAGCCAATTCGAGATAAGATAATATGCAAAATGGAGAAACCTGCTTCGGATTTTCAGTTATCGATTTGCAACAGCAGGTAATTCGGTCGGTTAACTTCATGAAGCCTAATAAGGGCATCATGTTATCACCGAAACTTTACACCACTTTGCGAGAACAATGATATAAGTCAAGTATTCCCTTTTCCAATTATAAAAAATGCGGAAAGGGTTTCATTTTTCATCATAGTAATACCCTCCATTTAGGCCCCCAAATTGTCAGCAGAAAAGCCATGTATTCATGCTGATAGGGATCTGTCTCCATATTTTAATCGGCTCTTGCTAATGATGAGAGTGTTTGAGAGGAAGACAAGGAATATTTAAAGTAGGACTATAAATTGATGTAAATATCCACTCTAACCCATTTTCCCAGCTAACACGCTGTAACATAACATCTTTGTCTTCTCAAAGTGTCTGCCTAATCAAACAACAGGATAGAGTCAAATAATCCAGAGTAGATCAATGCTAGCTAAACTGACAAACTAAATATACGCAATTCATACCACTTCAGAGTCATCAATCCTTCAGCAAAAAGTCTCAGTTTCAACACTTGCAAATGATTTCCTTATAAGGAGAAAGTGTTCATCTGATATAGTTAAGCAACGCCAAAAAGGAAATAGGAATGGAGGTAAGAGAGATGCTCAAGAGGTGAATACAAAGTTGAACAGGGTAAGCTTGCGTAAGCACTCTGTTTATGATGATATGGCTAAACGCTTAAAAAAGGATAATGATAAGTAAGGGGATATTTGAAATTAATATGAGGGCCATGAACTGAATTTTTACTTGAGTTTATCCCCTTCTCCAAACATTTTCTGAGAGGAGTGCAGAGGCTGAAAAGAAAACGGTTTTAAATATATGACCCATTACATCCGCAAAGCTAGAGAGAAACACATTTCCCGTTTCAATCCCAACTCCATAAGAGCCCGCAACGTTCTTAATTCACTTGCCAATTGAACAACAGGGGAGGGTAATTAGCTAACTTGATGATCAATTTACTTTCTGCTTTTATGTACCTTGGATAGACAGTAGATTGGTTTATAGAACCGTTTAATTTTCGTGAGGAATGTTTAAATTCTTATTTTCCTTTTTATTGAGTACTTAATATATCGCTAACTATGTTTACTGTCTGGGTCTCCGTTTAATTACCTAACAACTTAGAGGAGGGAGGGAGTAAATGGACATTTCCACTTACTTACATATATGACGCCGCTAAGTTTGGCATTTTTATACCCCTCATCAGCTTTTCTCCTTGTTCATTTAGGCTTAATCAAAACTACTTGTATTAGCGTTAGAGCAAAACAACAAAAATCTCTCTCAACCCTTTCGCATCGTCTCCTCTCCTCATTCCTCAAGTCAGACAGCTTGCAGTTGCATAGAGGTTTGAGGCTTTGCAATAATTAACTTTTCCCCTGCATTTTATAGCTTACATGACCACTAACTGGTAGTGGGAGAGAGGGTATCCTCATTCCTCATCAGGATGATAAGATAGGAACTTGAAAAGCCAGCAAGCAATTGATGCATTAGACGCTGGCAACAATAATCAGTCGGCCAAAGCGTGTTAAACTGGGAGTTTGGATGCAGAGACAATCGTGGAATTCGCAAGCCTGGGTGCATCTCAGCATCCCAGTTCTCCCACAATGCTCTCGACCCTTTGCTGCTCGTAAAACTTTTTATTTGAAACTACCAACGACTTGTGCTCCAACACCATCCGTATCTTGCTGACTGAGATAGAAAGTTTGAGGCCCATTTATTTAATTATCGCCTCTTATCCTCTAGCCCCACTTAAAATCTAATATATGTACACAGGAGCAAATCTGTTTGATGAATAGAGGCATGATAAAACTTTCAAAAATGAATTGTTCTTTCAACAACGCTAGGATACAACTTGCAGTTTCCACTCTCGTCAGCACTTGTTACTCACGTATTTGATCAAAAATGAGACAATAGCTCAGCGAGATTTTTTTAACGGAGTTGGCATGTCGCGTTTTTAAATGAGATCAAAGTTCACTTGAGCGACTGTAATTTCTCGTGGTATGAAATGCAGACGAAGTTTCCGTCATCGGTAATATCGAGAATGGAAAGATCAGCAGTTTTCTATTAGATTATTATTATATGTGCAATAAATAGCTTTTACAATTTTTTTTTTCATTTTACCTTTTTCATATGTTTAGCAATATCTCTTCAGACAAAAGTGCATTATGAGTACTGTTATGACACTTGATCACCCCTATATTTCTGGTTATTTAATTTGAGAGAGAGGCGAGAGCTGTAATAAATCTGAAATTGGTGAATCAATGGCGACCAATGATTTCACAAAACAAAAACGCAGTCAGGAACAGTACTTTATCAATTATAAGAATAGTGCTCACGATAAAAAAAATATTATGATTATTAGCTGATCCTACAAGTTTCCCATATAGGTATAGGAAGGGATGAATGATTATAGGATGGATTTAAGCTGAAGCATATTTTAAGTAAAATATTAATAATTACAGGGCGTTCTAAAAGCAACACGGATTAACGAAGCTCGTCAAAATTGTTTTCACTCAAGAGACGTAGACAACAAGCTAGAGAAAAGTTGGCTTGCACATTTTTCAGCTAACTGTACAAAATATATATACCCCAGCAATTAAGCATGCTTTAACGATAATTTCCCCTATTGGTTCATTACCTAAAAATCATCAAAAAATTAATTCCCTCCGACTACCGCATAAAACGTCACTATCTGACGTGGATCGACAACCAGCGTAATTTACTGATCATATATTTTTTTTCATTTCTGCTCCCTGCCAACCTTCTTATTCCTTGATAAGGAACTATCAGGTGATAAAAATGCTTTAAATACTCTCAGGTTCATACCCTATTGCGTGACCTGCCAATCATATGAGAAATGCTCTTCGCTCTTTAATTTCCCCCTTCTCGCCTAAGCTGTGAAAAGGAACGATGCAAAAATGGCCCACTCTCCTCACCTCACCCTGCAACCTTTCAATAGGTGGTAAACCCTCCTCCCTCGAAAATGGTGTTGGCTATCAGGAATCGTCAACTTTTTGATTTAGTGAAAAATCACTCCACAAATACTAGCTTGCGCCTATAGGCTACAAAGCCCACTCTTTTCAAAGCCAGCTAAACCAAGCCGGAGTGACAGTGAGTGGAGTTATCAAATCGCCTCTAAAGAACATTTATCAACACTTCCACTCACACTTAAACATTGATACTCACTCACACCATCAGCATGTCATTATCATCATCCCCGTCTCCATTTGATGACCTCATCTCCTAGTATCTCCTAAATCTGGCGTAGATTGGGCAGTGAGAAAAGGGTTTTGACATGTAGTTTCAATAATAACTCACTGGTCGCAACTACTGAGAAACAGTAGTTTTAGCTATAGAAAAACAGCCCAGTCACTACATCATATCCCGAAAACAACAGCAATACATTTAAGCCAACTGGCATGAGTATAAGCGCAAGACCGTATTTCTGGTTTCCTTTCATCTACGATTTTCCTCAAAAATTCGATAATAATGAGCAGAGGCTTGAGCAGTTATGAGTGTATTTATTTGGCAATAACTACTTAAGCGTCGGGATAATAGTTTCAAAAGCTACAACTCCGATTTTGGCAGTGCCAAGGAAAGAAATATGTTTTTGATGAGGTCAGCTTCTGACTAAGATACCTATATTCCGCTTTGAGAATAGCTCATGGACTTTGATGGACTGGAATTGGCTCCGTGTAAAGAGCGGGGATTGACATCGGGAAGATGTCGAGTAATAATGAGCATAAACTACACATGTTTTAGCAGCCAGAAAACCCCTTTGTTTCACCCTTGCCCGTTTCCCATTCATTCACAAAATCTCGGTTGTCAGTTGAGCCCAGTGAACAGAAGCGGAGGGAATGAAATTATTGCCTGATATAGCAACAAGTATCTTGTAGTAATTTATGACATACATTAACTCCCCAACAACAATAGCAAATCAACAGCTCTCTCCGTGGCCAGCAACAATCCCATAAAGCTGAAGTACTAGTGAAAGTAGTAGTAAAATTAATGTATTTTTTCGCCTCAAGAGCTCAACCAACCGTCCTGTCTTCTGACCATGTATTCCATTAGATTATGTTATTGTTTGAAAATTCCACAATATTTTATACTTTGGAGCATGTTTCTTTTTGTTAGAAAGCACAAGCATGACATTATAGCAGACAACAATACATCAGCCAAACGAGTGCAAGTCAAGCGAAAAGATAGAATGGAAGCAGGGTTGAACTGCTATTATCGTACCTGTGCCATTGTCATGGTATGTTTTCGCTATTGTGACAGCATTTCTCCGTCGATCCTTGACTCCAATTAGATCCCGATTCGCAAGGCGCCTCTTCTTCACGTTCGCCATGTATTCCGTGTAAGCCTGCAGATACTCCTCTTTTGAAATGTTGTACTGTAAGGGAAAGAAAAAAATGAGATTTTTTTAAATGGCGTCTTTGTCAAAGCATAATAAGCGCATGATTAATTACTAGAAATATCATAACAGCACTCCTTCAATACAGGTTGTGATCTGGGAAGCAAGTAATATTTCACTAATTTATGCATTTATGTGAGTATAAGTGCATATGAGGAATGTACAATTTTGGGCTTGCTTATCTGGAGTTTGCATGTGCACTGATTCTTTCATTTTCATTTTGACTTTGTAATCTTGTTCGATATTGAAATTACTGCGTTGAACTCAATTTGGCCATGCAATGACTGGTGTTAAGCTAGCTCCTTGGTGGGGTTACCTTTTTTGTTAAGATTGCGCGGAAAAAGCTTTATTTGCCCTTTTAAAAAGCCAGATGTGTATCTGGAAGAAAACACGTTTGTATCCATTTGGTGCATGAGCTGTATAACTGTTGCAGAGAATTCACAAAAACTTTTCTTTACGATGTAGATAAATTCAAAATGAATCAAATATCTCTTTAAATGAATGAGAAGTACTTTTGTCGAGTACAGTCATTCTTGTTTTGTTTTAAATAATTGTATCAAATTATCCCAGGAAATGGTTCTTCCAACGGCCGTTGCTGACCGTTGGTCTAGAGCCATCTTGCCATCGATAAATCGTTAAATCTTTAATCAGGTAGTTTTCATCAGCGTTAAGGATGAAACGACAACAATGGAATGCGATATGAGAATGTGGCTAATGTGTTTTGTAAATGATAGGCGTAACTGAAAAAAAATGTGGGTTACCAGAATAGCCCAATATTGCTCCCCATTATTCCTGAAACAATACTGGTATACATTTGGTTGGGGTGTGAGGAACAAAACTTCCTAAATTTTACTTCACGTAGGAAGACAATCTTAGATATTTATCTCAAATATCTGTTAAAGGACTGGGACTTGAGATCCACCATGTCTAGTTTCCCTTTCAAAAACAAATACAAAAAACCAGATATTTGGGCTGTCTTCCATAATTTTAAAATTTTGGATTTATGCTCAGATAAGAAAATGTGAATATCATACTTCCCAAGTTTTTTAGGTTTGGTTTCTCCGATTTAAATATATATATGGCATCATCAACATGCATCTCATTCTCCTTCATCCCGTCTCTGATCTCGTATGCATCCTTCTGGATATTTAATACAGCGAAATATATTGTCAACAATCCTTTCAGGCGAGCAAAGATAACCAAGAACAAATCAAGGGCCATAAAACTCATGGAAGGAGAAGTGATTTACAGTGACCAACACAGGATAATGTAACTGGCCACATGAGAGACAATGACAAGCAACCTCTTAAGATAATAGGAATAGGTACATAAGCAGGTGGAGAGAGGGCTTGAAAGCATAAGTCTCAAATTACGTTCGAGATAAGGTGCGAAGATAAGAAAGGATCGTTTGGCATTTTCTGCCTTCCTTTTCAATCTCAACCTAAGCACATCCAATATCTCGAATAATGTTACTGGCCAAGATACTGTAAAATATTTTGTAACAATTTAATGAGTGATCACAATCTCTACGGATTAAACCCTGTTAGAAAAAAATAATCATCGTCATGTGCACAGCTCAACGTCAGTCCATCTTTTTGGTCAGACGTTGAACTAGCAGTTTTCTCCTGTTTTTTTTATTAGATAATTCGAGACTGAAAGACCTTTGGGGGGGGGTGATCCGATCATGGTGTGTGTGTGGTGGAGAGAAAAGAACTTTTTTTTTCAACAGATAAGGAATATTTTTTTTTGTCATATGAACACAATTTTAGTCATAAAATGAGTGACATACCCCTCACGCGTGTCAATGTCAGATTTGTGCATTCCATCGTCCCTAATTTAGACTCGCTAATACATACCATTTGCGTGCTTTAGCGTGTGTATATTATGTCATGTGGACTGATAAGTGGATATTTTTTGCCATAATCATCCTCGCTCAACGAAAATAGTAAAAGTTTATGTAAGATGCATTCTCCACGGTGTAATACAGATATATGCTGCCAGCCTTTCTCGTTCCACTCGATTCTTTTAAAACTATAATGACAAATAACACTTATCACTTGATTGGACAAATATTGAACCCAGATCGTTTCTATTTTCATCAATAACTTCAGATAAAAACGGAGCTCATTGATTATTAGCCATATCAATCGGATGGGTGAGTTGCACTATGATAATGTACGTAGCTGAAAATAATTCTCGGATAAAGGAAAAAAAATCATCATCGTCATGATAATCTGTTGAATTCCAATTAAAGTAGGTAGGTATTTGACTCACTGACGAGTCATTACGGATGAGTTTAACGTAATGCTTGTAACCTGTGCATTTATTTGCAATTATGCCGGTAAAAAGTCACGGTATTTCTGCTCCAGCCAGGATGACGGCTCGCTGCTGAGTGAATGACATAATTGAATTGAGTCGCAATTTTTCGCATATTTTCCATATCTCCACATTCCATATTGAAGTAGTAACCTTTCCGAGAGGAAAAACCCTCATGTAAACAGAATGATCTGCTTATGTAACCTTTCCATAAAAAAACGTTTTATCTGATGGAGCACAATTCAGCTCAAAAATAAAAAGGGATTATAGAAGTGGTCTGCCCAATTTTCTTAATTAAAGAGTGGGTAACTAACCAGCTTTGATTTTAACAAGGAGCTTGTCTAACATGATATGAAAATATATTTCCAGATGTCAATACGCTTCAATATGACTTCAATTCAAATTCAATTCATATGACGGAATTGAAGCCAAAACCTCATCCCCTACATGGCTATCCAGTTAGTACCAAAAAGCTACCAGTTTGAAACGCTGACGGGGAAACCCTTTTGACATCAAGAAAGTGTGGAAAACCTACCAGCCCAAACCATGAATGAGTGCTAATGTCTATGCTGAGATGCGAATCAAATTGGAAATATCAACAACGCTCGGATCTACACGGCCCAAACATGTACTTACACAAATCTCAACAAAAAACGTACGGAACAATAGGGAGCAAAAAAAACGAGCCACTAACTAGATGGATGCTACTGATGGACGTGAATTGGAGTTGCGGAAATACCACGGAAATTCTTGGAGCCGTGAGTTGCATGGCATCACTTCAAAACAAAAGGGGAAACAATGCTTTTCCCCCATGTACACAGACATCGCGATCGTCAATCGCCAAATTGTTAGGGTCGGATTATATTATGTATATTCCCCTTTCAAACAAAAAATTAATTCAAGACAGGAAAAACGCGTTAGTGTAGCCAAAGAGAACTATGTACCGTGCAATTCATTTTACACTTAAATCCCGGAGCAAAAAAAAATTGTGAATGGGAAAAAGGATGATGATAAGAAAAAAAAATGGAAACAACGGATTGAATTTCCAATGAACATATTTAGCTTCAAAAATTCGCACATGCTACTTGGTCCACATTCATTCATACGTAAAAATCTATTCATGACGTCATCCCTCTCTTTTCTGCTTCCCAGCATGGGAATTGATTGATCAACTCAAATTCTATCATATCCATCATAACTACATAAGTATACCTAAATTCTTCTGACTTGAGGTACACAGATTTGAAATAGGAACAGTGACTTTTGCACGAGAACAGTGGCCAGCCATAAGTTGAATGTTTATACAGTAAACTTGTAGCGCAAGCAAGAAGATCTGAGGCGGAACACTAGAATATGTATCCTCGACTGGAAATACCCAGCAGATCGGAGAGGATGAACAATATATAAAAAAAGATCTCATCAGTCATCATCATCATCATCTTCATCATTGAAAAAGTCTTAAATGATTATGCTCACATGTATAGTATGTGGCCGTTCTACCTTTAATAACTGTCACGATCTGATGTTATGCTGGTAATATGTGGTTATATCGCAAGTACAACTCTGACAGTTTTTTTTCAAACTTTTCAGCTTTTTTGGGTACCCGTAACAAGAAATGAGCATAGCAATAGTTTGAGGTTTGGAGCAAGTTGCAGTTAACAAAAGTAAAAGTAGCGTCCAAGTTAATAGGCTCTTCATATTAATATGAATCACACGTTATTTATATTAATATCCATTTTTTATCGAAACCATGAATCATAACACAGCCCGCTTCCGCTTTTCATTGGCGTCGCATTTTTTTGCAAGGATGTGTGCCAATTTAAAGGATGAGTCATTTAAATGTAAATAGAATTGGGATATAAAAAAAATGCAAAAACTGTATCTGATAAGGATCAAGCTCCCATAACATCATCACTCTTTTGAGATCATCATCATCTAGACTTTCCAATTCAAATAAAAGTTGTAATTAAGCGTGTAATCATCATATTTACACACATTGTTAGTTTTTACGAGGATTATGATGACATTAATGGAACAACTTGGCGCACGTTTATAAACGGCATCAAGATACTCTGGCTATTTATGCTCCATGTCTCGTTCTTCCTGATTATTGTACCACATTCATAAGCCTGTATTTTAGCAAGGGGAAAAATTTACAATGGAACGATTTGAGTCTAATGGGCTGCTTCACGGCGATTGCGGATTCCTTCGGTTTCATCGACAGTGTAAAGTGGGGAGGAAATATATTAGTGTGCTTTTGGAGCGGCATTTATACAGCTAATTAGTTAGGGGTACATGCCTACCTATAAACTTCAAATTTCCAGGCGGACTAGAGAAACCCCAACGAAAAATGGTGACCGGCTGGTGGTTCATTCTGTAAATTTTATTGCCTTATTAATTATATAACCTTTCTTTAATATGCTATAATAACATTGGGAATTCCCAAGCGGTATACTTCGCACAAGTTCAGCTTCGTATTTTTTTCTTCTTATCGGTATTACAGGTGCACCTGGAGAAGAAGTTGTGGTGGTGGTGAATGAGAATTATATGTATATATGTTTATCAGGCTGATCTAATCTTATTAGCTCTCCATATACTAGTCTGATGATATGATGACCATTATGCATGTTATGAAGGCAAGTTTGCAAAAATTTTAAAGAAGCGATGATGATTATGATTACTCATCATATCAAGAAGGGCAAAACCATCTTGAGTTCTGGCAAGGTGGTGCCCAGTGCCTGGAAGAGGCAGGTGTAACGTAACGTTTTCTGATTACAAATGAAAAGAACTAGGTAGCTACTTCAAGTGGTGAGATAGTTATTAAAAACAATATTGACTTTTGCTTCATCTGCCTGGTCCTGGTTGCATCTGTCCATTTCTAGCTGGGCTAAACTGCAACAATAGCTTGTTATGTCGTATAAACATGAAAGCGTAAACAAAACACTTCACTGTATTTATGTGTTTGGATGAAAAACAATAAGTAAGTGCAATACTAAATTCTAGTGATAACGGAGAATCATGAATTTCTGTTAAGTATTATTGTAAGGGATTATTCAGTTGGATGGCCAAAGACTACAATTGTTCCTGTCCAAGTCATTGATGAGACTTATCGCTAATTTTGATATTAATCGGATGTAAAAGAATTATTGGCAGTCGGGAGTCGGTATCTGAGACTCTGAAGGCATTCACCGATTAATGGTCAAACATAGGCGGCTTAACTATGCTTACGAATGATTTCCTTGAGTGCCTTCCTCTTTCATATGTGTACCTGCTGTATCCAGCGAGATTGGGTCCAAAGGTGGAAAACTATCGCAATTTATGTCAACCGCTTTAGTCGTGATGTGCTAATAACGTTAAATGAGCAGTCTAGAGGAAGGACTTGCTGTTTTTTAGTCTAGTCAGTATTGCACCTACTAATAAATAATACAGACATGTTTAACTCAAAATTGATGATGCTCTGCTGTCTCCAACCGTCTGGGCCATTTCTGACAACTCAACTTATACCTATGTCCTAATGGACTCAGCAAGGCGCATTCCAAGAAAAAAAAGGTGGTCATTAGAAGTAGTGATAAATTGATTAAAATGCTTTATCATCGGCTATAGTCAAAGTCATATATGGCAATGTGGCTGGCTAAATTACAAGTCTGGAGTGGTTGCACACACGAACTTTTGACTTTTGTCAGGGAGAAGTGAAATGATGCACTTGCACTTAAGCTCATTTTCATACCTCATGCAACAAATCCCAATATGCCCTAATGCTATATGGTGATCAAGTGACAAATCATTATAGTCGGATCCAATTAGTCGTAAAACTTATTAAACCCGTCTTTCAAGATCTTTCCAGACAAATGTTTTAACAAAAGGATTTTATATTAGAAAGCTTCTGGCTCCTTAAAACCGCTTCAATGTCAGAAGCAGTTTGCAGCGGTAAATGAAAATAGACGTATGGGCTGGCATTTTGTATTGAGTTGGGATATTAAAGTCCTATCATCTATCTTTTTTTACTCCCAACAGTGCAGTGTTTGAGTACAATACTGAAAATCATCGTATTTTATGCACTTTTCAGTTATGATTTATTTTTACTTTAACGGTTTTCAATTCATAAGGATGCTCGTAAAAGAAATTGCATATCAACCTGTTTTGTAATAGGCAAGGAATTGGGCAACATGTTTGCATTATTGTGATGCATATGAGGTACGTCAACCACCTCATCGCTCACGTTACATAAAGACAAGTGCCTAACTACTCTTAACTTAATTCCCTGTTTACCTGCTTATATTCTCTAAGCTGAGGTATTTTTTATAATGTATTTGGGTTCTGAAAGGCAAGTCCCATTTTCAAAATCATCATCATATTACCCTCCAAACTAACAAGTGTCGGCTGGCTACTGCATTATGCTTCCTTCATCCAGCTCGTATTATTACATCCAGAAGCAGTTTGCATCATTTCAACAGGGTTCAAGCATGAATGGGTTTATGAATGGATAACAACTTCGTGTAATTGTCAATTAACTGTGTAATTCTTAAACTACACAAAATATGGTAGATAAGCGGATATCCGTCAAGTATATGCAATTATCTTATGCAAATGGATTCACATATAAAGTGTCACTCTGCTAATATTTGTATCAATAAGTTTTTAAACCCATATCCATGCATTATCTTTGCACGTTATGTTACGTCTCTTCAATAATTCACCAGTTTTCCTGTTGTAATTGCTAGGCACTGATTTTCAAGTAGAGGTATTTACGTCAGCGCCCAACTCTTCACCTATTTATAGGTGTAATTGTTCAAATTCTCCTGTCTGCCACTGTCCAATATCCATCAACCCATCAGGTGGAGATAACTAGTACAACTAGCTAGTAGGAAGCTTATGGGTGGAAATAAAATAACAGCCTACCTCAACTTCAACTGTCATTATGTGAAAATATCCAGTGGAAATCCAACTTACTATATATGATTACAATTACGACTTTGCCGTCAAACTTTACGTGTCTACAGTCAGATGGAATACTTAAGTATTCGGAGTCTAAATATTTGCAACAGAGTCTTACGTAATAATGCGCTGATATTGCGATCATTTAGAATTCACAATTCCCAATCTACGCACCAGCTAAAACATGGAATAATGGCTTATCTTTCAAAGATTCAAGGTACGTCTTTGATAGAGCGATGATAATAATAATGGCTAGGTACATATAGTACAAAAAATAATAATATATAATGCGACATGTACAACTTGACTGATTCCCTATTTCATATATATATGCAGAGCTGGAATAGTAACTGAAAGATTTAGATTACGAAAATGAATGTTGCAGGAATCTGTCAGGATTACGATATTTCAACCCTATCAAACAAAATTAATTCAATGGTATTATACTTTTCTGTTGAGTTGCTCGAACTCTCGCTCTCTCGAGGGGAAAAAAATGAGCAAACAGAATTCGCAAATGATGCCATCCCTCAAGAAACTACATGTAAGCAGTGTACCTAACAAAAATCAAAGGAGAGCAATATCAGTATCTACAATGAAATCAATCGTTCAAGGAACCTAATGTAAATCTAGTTCTGATTATTATTGGATTTGGTTAGATATGAGATAGCCTGCTTGTCATTTTTACACACTTGTTTCAGCCACACTTGAACTAATCCATGTGCCATCTTCAGTCAATTCCTCAACGAAGAGATTCCCCTTCGCGAGGAGAAGATAATGACCAATGACCAATATCTTGGTTTTTCATCAGCTTGGAAAACACGATATAATCAGGATGATGAGAAACAAAAGTTTTTTTTACAATCCGTATTATGTTTTCGGCAAAATTAAAAGATTTATGTATTCTATTAAAATAATCAGGATGATTTTTTTCCTACTTTTACACCTCATCTTGTTGTTGTTTTGCTATGCGTTTCCATAGCCAATTCACGTTTGAAGCCACTTTATAAAACTGATTAGATTTTCCATTTCTGGATCCAAAACACCGGCAGAAGATTTTTTTTGACAGTATTGAAATTTATCGGAGATTAAAATAATAAATAAACACAGCTGTAAGTAGGTAATACTTGTCAATTATATTTAAACACTATTTTTTTCGATAAATTTCAAATAAATCTCGACGCTGAAAGCCGTGACTACCGCATTCATCCTTTTCTCATACCTCTGGTTGGGAGCATTAACTGATTGTGGACTCTGATAGTTGGCATGTGAAATTTTCTAATTTTTCTTTAAAACATGGTCCTTTCAGATAAATAGTCGCTTTTCTGACTCATTCGTCAGGCTGATTTTTTCGGCCGCTCAGCCTCGGCAACGTTTCTATTTAGGAAAAAAATCCAAAGCTTTTCTTGGAATGTCGATATGTAACTGCTTTTTTTCGCAGAAGAAATGTGCAAGTGCATCGTTACGAGATGTCTACAGCGAAGGCAGGCGGTTTTTATAGGGAGGGTAGTCATATAATAAAGCTTTAAAAGTTCTTGGCTGATTCCATGCGAAAATTTTTTTGAAGCGCTAGACCTACTTCTATGCATAGAGAAATCCTGGTAGGATATTATGTAGTAATTCACATATTTGAAGAACTGACTATAATAACAATAAAACTGCATACCTAGTTCAGTCAACCAGAACTGAACCTTATCAGCATTTTTTTCAGTCCAAGTCAACAACCAGGTTTTGTGCTTCAAGTGGCTAATGAATCGAACCTACCCAATATCAATACGATATTATTCCTGTAAGTTAAGGAAGGGATTATAAAAAGTGGATTTTTTTTCTGTGTGGGCCACCAAGACAGACTTTGCTCATCGTAAGTCAGCCCCATGGTGTTGTTGTGGCAGTGATTGAGATGTGCCGTTGCCATTCCCTGGCCTTAACTCTTTGACTCTTGTCAATGTAAACGTGAATGCATTAGATTTGAGTCAGTGTTTGCGCACAAGTTTCATCATCCTTGTGGTATGAGGACGTCTGCGTTCATAATGCCTGGGATAAACTAATCCGTAATATAATCTTTTGAAGGTAGACCTTCTCCCACAGAAATCAATTTAATTCGCCCAGTTATTTAGCAAGAGTTTACTTCTCGAAATATTAAGAACAAGTTATAGCCATGCTGATAGTTTAGCAAACGATCGGTCAACCGGAGAGCTAAACAGTCTAAAATACTAATCTACCTCGGACTACTCCCTATACTCAGCATCCACTTGTAATGGGGATGAGAATTAGAGGAAGGGTAATAATCTAGCCATGGTGCATTTCAACAAGGGTGAAATTAAGGCTATTAAAGCGTTTACTACCTTTAAGAGCAAAATTTAATGATGATTCTGGCATTGTCCTTTTCCACCAAAAAATAATTACCAGTCTAGTGAAGAAATATAGTATATTGGCTAAATGAGTCTGGCTATGAGGATAAATCAACAACTGCAATTAACTTCCCAATGGGATTAATGAATGGTTAGGGGATAAGCAGCCATTAGCTCTAACAGGAAGAAGTGACTTTCATGGAACAAGATTCTTCCATGTCCAGGATGATTTTTTCGGTCCTTTCCTCAACCTCATCAATGCTGATGATGATGATAATGAAGGGAGGTAGTTGCAGCTGCGTAGAGGACGTGCGTTTTGATTGCAGTTGGACACGACCGTATAACCACTACCACCCCTTCCCATTCCATTTTTTTATCGTCGTCAAAAAACTTAATAACTTTATTTGTATCTTGCACCATGTCTTCATTAGAACAACCATTTTTTCTCCTAACTATCCCCATATGAGTAGCTGCATTGGTGGTGGTGGTGGTGGTGGTGGTGGTAATGGTAATAGTAAAAGTAGTGAGCATTAATAGAATTACTTTATGAATACATTAATTATTTATTCATTTCAGGTTTTAAACTTGCAGTTTCACTTGTTTTTTTCTGTGGATACGGACTCAAAAAGGGAGAAACATTTTTTTTTACCAATTCAACTATCATGACCAATTATGCTTGCGCTTGGGTTTTTAATATGGTTTCATTTAGCGGTTGTCGGTAAACTTTGAAACTAGAAGCGAGCAGGAGTGAGTATAGCCTAGCTTGCTGAAGAACTGTTTGGCTTGGTCAGAGACTTGCTTATCAAATCATCATTAATCCCGGTAATTTAGCTATGCTTTGGAATTTTATAGGGACAAGTCTGTCATAGAGACCCCAGAGTCTAGCTTACCAAATCTTCAGCACTTTTGGGCTTACATTTTCTGCTCAACTTGCTCTGTTCTTTGGTACCGAAGAACAGAATCCCCTTAATCGATAGGATTTATTGGGTGCATAATTTTACCTATAAAGTGAGTGGTGAAAGGGTAGGTTCACCCTAAGACACCTTTTTTGCGATTAACTAATCAGTCTCATAGAACACTATATGCTACCAATCTTTGCGTAATCAGCCTTTGGCTGTTTTCTTGTGAAATCCGTAAATTTGGGGAATAAACAGACTATTTGAGATTGGAAATATGGATTTGTTGTAAAAAATATATTCTAGACTCTTTTTTAGAATAGATTTGTGATGAAAGGCTTGTGTTGAAATATTCAGATGAGAGTTCAATAGCATGAGCTTCATCGCCTTGTATGGGAAACCCATTAAAGTAAGTATAAAGTTTGAGCATTGATCATAGTAAAAAAAGGAGCAAGTTTCCTTGCCGTCTATTGCAATGCCCATTTAGTCAGTTACTCTTTTATTGCATGAGAGTAAAAACAATTTGGTCGTACACTTTGCAAAAGTCGCAAACGTCGGTGCTCACCGCGAGAAGGTAACATGTCCGGCAGCTTTACTTTCAAAAGTATTTAACGTAAGGATTGTAAAATGAGACGCTTTACAGTTTTCAATCTCATGCGCAAAATATATCACATTATTACCATATCTATTTTGCACATCGTCATCCGCTTTATGGATGCATTTAATTATTTCACCCTCTGATAATAGACCCAGTGCAGTACTTAATCTTAATGCTCCTCTGATTACAAATCGGCATGGTGTATTTCTCAAAGGGATGACCACGACCACCAAGTCTGATCATCGTCATGGTACCTACAATTAAACGAGCGGTTCGAGTCCATCTCCCTTTTTTTCTCATTTGTGGGGGATAGGTATAAGCAGTAAAGATTAGAAATGAGATGATGCATTTCGTTGAAGTACTTAGAATCAGATATGATTATTATGTGATCCTTCAGTCGCCCAACCATGATAACACTATTATACATATGCATTCTAAGAAGGTGAGCCAGAGAGCTAAAGAAGAGTTCAGAGGGAAAAAAACATCAAATTGCAAAAGCTAGTTCAAAGAATTAAGGACTATAACAATGCGTCAGATAAGAGAAGATAGATAGGTATGAATATGCATGTCAAGGTTCTTCTCTCGGAATGGTCCCGCTGTCAACTCGTATTAGCATTAGTCATCAAATTCTAGCTTCAATAAAATTCTATAAAATTATTGTTCATATTGTTTGTTCGCAGCTCATTGGCTAGCCTTCATGAACATTTTTTCTGAGAAGGCTCATAACTAATTTCTAACGACTTGAATTAAATTTTGAATAACATGACTCATCCTCATCAAGTTGTCGACGAGCAAGTGACTAAATACTATAATGAGTACTTCAACTCATTTCTTAAACTTAAGGGTTAATTTTTTTCATAAAGCTTTCAAATTCTTTCAGAACAAAGACATGGCAAAAAATTATTTATTTGTATTAACTAGACCAGAAGTCCATAGAACAATAACATTTTGCACATCTGCACTTTTGCTAATAGCATACGCTCAACGCATCATGATAACATTTAAGATAAATTTCTTAAGTAACTTTCTGACTTTCCAATACATCACCCCATCACCCATCATCACCCATCACCCACTTTTTGAAAAAATGAAGGAACAACGATCCAGTGTGAAAACGGTTGTCTGGTCAGTGGAGAACATCTTGTATGTGCCTAAATATGCTGCGTAGTAATAAAACAATGTGGTCAACCCCTTGTCCATCAGTGTCAGCCTTTATATCAGTCAGTAGTCAGTCCAGTCGTCATATGATACCAATAATATGAAGACATCTCTTCACTCTCCAAACCCCATTTATGTGAAAAAGCTCATTAAAACAAAACAAAAACTTCGTTTATTCGTTACGACCACGATGTTATATGATAACATTACGCATGCGTTATTCTGCGTAAGGGTGCTGTTTACGGTGAGGACGATCATTTACCCACCTTTAGCTTATGATATGATAACTTCAAAAAAGCGTCGCCAGCCGCATGCTAGCGGTTTGGATCTTATCTCTACATACTTTGCATATTTGCCAAGCCAATGCCATATGTTATCCGCTACCCCATGCCAAAAAGAATGAGTTTGCAGGATTTTTTTTTCTCAAATGTTAATGGCGTATTATCGTATCTTCTTTGCGTACATGGGAAGATTTTAAGATAATTGAGGGACACGGTATTTTAAGACGGTTTTAAGTCCTTTGATATTTTTCTAAAAGAAAAATACACCCTCTAATGAAGTGGATAAGGGAGCTAGGGCTATTGACGACTGGCTGCTTCCATCGTAGCGGGAAGACTTCTGAGAAGAGGCGAGCTCATCTTTTTCCGTGACATCATTCAAGTCATGACCCAAGGCTGAGAAGAAACTTAGCCGAGCAGAGCTCTGCAATGAGTGATACCGGTAGCCAATTCAATTATGTCATAAAAAGGGCCTAAGTTTGCATGCAAATCTGCTTATTTACTTTCGAGCTAAGTGATAGATGGAAAAGAAGACGCCAAGTTAAGGGAATGATTTATATTACATAAACAATTTTATTTGATGCAAAAATAGGAAAACATCAACATTCTTATTCTGCGCTGAACTCTCTCCACAATCAGCTCTTGTCGAATCACCGGTTTCATCAGCGGCATCATCCTCAATTTTCTACATCACATATCGTCATCATTATTCCATTCCATTTCTTGTCAGTCTAAAATAGCGTCAAGTTTTCCTGATTGTGATGTGTACCTGTTATTTTGGCAGAAAAGGCAAGCAGCCACTACTACTACGTCTAGCTCTGGCTCCCTCTCCACCATTCCTCCATACCTCAACGAAATCTTTTAGATTTTGATCGAAAAAACTCCGAGTTATTTAGGCTGTCCACTAGATAATATTACAATGCTAAAAACCGAGAGATGATCTCTGGCAAAGGTCTGAGTTGTAAGCCTATATAATACTCATCTATCGAGAGGCATTATAGTGAGAAAATGAAAATTTATCCACTAGCAAAACCAATAAATACCTACGATATATATGCACTGAGGCCCTCATATCGTATTGGTAATGTTTCAGGATGAGAAAGTTGAAAGGAGGGAAGATTTCGCTGGCAAGATTTAAAGTTCAATTTTTGTAATGAAAATTTATTACCTATGCCTATTTGACGTTTTATGCTTATCACGAAATTATTGACGGATTCCTGTCCTTCCCCTCCGCAGCAGGATGGTTTTGTATGGGGCATATAGCAAATAGTTGCAATCTTGCCAAGGATAATGGCATCTCCTTCTGATCCTTTACCAGATCAATACCAATTTTTGCTGGATATTTTGTCAAGCATTTGCATTGTCCGTTAGTTATATAATATGATACATAATTGTTGACTGTAATCTAATAAGCAAATACACTTGAAAGTATCAAAGATGGAAGGGGAAAAATGTTTTTTTTTCCATTTGGGCTTCACCAGCTGAATACTCATCTTTAGCCTAGTTGGCTAGTAAAACATTTTAGAAGAGGAACCACCTCGCTCAACTGTAAGGCCATTGAAAGAGTCCAGCTCTCATCCTTCTTTCTAGCCTCATAAAAGCCGTCATTCGTGTAGAATGCTGAGATGATAACATCACTCTTCGCTAAAGTATGCAGTTTTATTTATGTATTTACCTAAGTAAATGTCAGACTATGGTATCAGCATTGTCTAAGTTTTATTCCATGTCTTTAAAAAAAATTAAACTGACAAAAGAAGTCATCAAGTCTACTCCTTCTGTAATAACACCTGCCGTTGATGTAAATGTTAAGGTCTTCTGCCTGCTGATCCACTATCTCTCCCCCTGCTCAAGACTAGGACTAACTTACTCAGGTGAGCCAAGAATTGAAAATATTTTATCGAAAAATTGTATCCACCACTTGGGCAACCATCATCAGCGTGGAGGAAAGTTATGCAGTAGCTTATCTTTTGGCATTTTTACTGACAGATCTCTTCCCTTCTGACTGAAGGGCATAACGGAAGTATAATTTTAGAAGGGAAGATTATAACTAGCTATTACATAAATAGTAGTTTCTACGCTAGCAACCCCTCCGTCACCCTGTGAGTAGTGATGGGCTGTGGGGCTTCACTATGCGTGAATACAAATTCTACAGAAAGTTGTATTAATCACATGTAAATTGCACTGCCATTCCCTCCGCAACCCGTTTGCACTGGTTATATTATTAGTAAGACAATAGTTAGAACATAAGTTAGACAATAATTTTCGAATTGTGCCATCATCTTTTAGCAGCAGAGAGAAAAAACAAGTTTTCCTCGCATACAGTGTGCACTACACTTTCAGAGACAAACTTGCCAATACTGAACTGACACACGGAAAACTTGATGCTGATTGATTATTCTGTAAAGGGTAATTTGATTCCTTCAGAGTGACCCAACAAAACTCGACTCCTTTATGATTACCTAGAGATGAGGATTGGGACGGAGCAGATTTGCTCAATATTTGCGTAAGACGAGACTCAGCTATATACATAGTTGGCATATCAGCCATCTCAGAATGTATCGAATAGCGAGTTAATGTCATTGATTGTCCAACATTAAGTAAAAGTAAACATGTTTATGTTTCCAAATTCTCCCAAATTATATTCATGACTTTGGCTCTTGTAACTAAACAGGGAAATCGAAGGAAGGAACAGACTATCAGAAATATCAGAAATATCAGAAATATCTGAAATATCTGAAATTTGATATAATTTGAAAGAAAAAACTAGAAAAATAACAATGCATTGCATATTTTCATCATCCAAATTTTAATGTATTTAATTAAGAGTAAAGGGTTTGGAATGGGAGCAGTAGCAATTTTTCCTTCTCAAATTCTTTTCAAGTCCAAATGAAAGGCTGATAAGCAAACTCGTTTAAAATCCAATAACGCCGCAATCTAAACCAAACTGTTTTTTATTTGCATAGTAAATAAAATATGATTCGCTTGGTCTGAGTTCAATGAGAGCACCCTATAGCAATATTTGCGATGGGTATTCATCCACACCAAAGAATTTCTCGAATGAAAGCGGTGCGAGCTGACTGAGAACATCTACATTCATCAGGACTAATCTCGAAAAAAAAAAGTCTTGTCAGAGTGATACTTCCATTTATCTTTTCTCTAGCGTGCTATTTCATACAGAGAAATGGCTTTATTAATGACTGTGTGATTTCATTTAATTGATCAGTGTAATTTTTGTCGTTAATTTGTCTTTCGACTTCACTTCAACGATACTCCCTCTCATTCATGGGTGAGCCCAGCTCTTTCCTTTATAATTTATGGGATTCAGAGTGATTGGCTGAAAACAAGAAAAAGCATTAATCCGGGTAAGTAGGCATATATGGCTGTATTATGACATACATAGGAAAACAAGAAATATCCTCGGCGCTCATATCATCTCAACCTTACATCCATATCTTTATGCTGGCCAGTTTCATTTATTCGACATTTATGAATTGTACGGATAATTTATGTTTTCTTCAAAAAGTCGCAGAAAATGGAAAAGAAAAGTCGATTCCCTGTCATGCTCATTCCAATCCTGTTGGGATCATGTATATAGCTCTAATGACTTGTGTAACATGATATATAATCATAATCATAACTATATTCATATAATCATATATCAAAGAGTATAATGGACCTTTAGATTGGAAACAAACATGGACTACATGCTTCATGATGACTTATGAATAGCCTAACTACATGGAAAACTTTGTATAACTTACGTAATTGCAAATTGGAACAAGTACATGACTCTGTTTTGTGCAGTTTCCCAATTAAAAGCCTTTTGACACCGAACATCATCATCATCTTCAGACGATCATCATTTCAGTTGCGGTCTTGTACACAAAAACCAATTGGAAAACAAATCATTTTCTTTCGCTCAAATATGAAAACTGTGACATGAGCGGCGAGCCCAGGATCACAAGACGAGAAGTCCTGCGTGCACACCCACATGAGTGATGATGATGCAACGGTACTTTGATTCCAAGCAATTTCACAAATTTATGTGGAACTTAACTATCAATAAGAGTGGGAAGACCACTTACTCGTATGAAAAGTACTACGCATCCCTTCCTCTTCTAATGATCGGAAAAAAATATCCATTTTCCTCACTGCATTTAAGCCGAGTGTCGTGCCACAGAAGTGATAAAAATTAGATAAACTTGCCACCGCCGCCATGCGCCGCCGCCTCTGAAGAAGTGAACCCATTAAATTTGCAGCAACTATTGGTTTACACGGTGTTTATTTCACCCATTTAGGACAATTTTATATAACTTGATGCGCCCATTAGTTCGTGAAAGAAATGTCCCTTTGTTGTGCTTGCATCAGCTTGGGCCATACCTATAGCTCCCGCAAAGATGAATTGCTTTCACGCGAAACCCCATGTAATTGACGTAGTTAGCATGCAAGCGAAATCCCCTATTATGTTTCAACAAGTGCAACTTCGATAAAAGGAAAATAAATCAATAAAGAACACTTACATCGTCTATCGCAATCGTAAACAAATCAAAGTGCTACATAATTACCCGATTTGTAGTCAATAAATCAAGAGCATATCAACATCAAGAATCGTGATTCATAAAGAGAGAGAAAAAAAATCTCATCCATTTTTGGACAATTACGTGTGGATCGAAATGACTCATGCTGAACTACTATCAATTTAATTACATCTGAACTCTGCTTTCAAAACTGTGGCTCAACGGTGAGGTGTGATGATAGGACTGTAGGTTTCGATTTATGGTGACATTAAAACTTTTTATTTGTACTGGACACATAAAAATGTATTCGGCAAGGGGAACATGACAACATTATGGGTGAAATAAGTACCGCTTGTCTGCTACTGTCTTCGGTATTTCAATTAAGTTGATTTATATGTATTCCAGGAAGAAGGCAAGCTTATTTTTGCATGAATTCGCCATGTTCTCTGGGAGGAGGTCATGTGCAATAAATAAAGTCACCATTTCCATTCGCCCAAACAGATAACAAATTCCCCTTCCATTCATATATGAATATTACTGCTCTAATTAGATGTGTTGAGGGGGTTCTTAACACGCTACTGGTATTATAGGGAACAGTGCATTGCTCGCTTCCTTCATTCATGATATCTGGAATGGAGCAGCAGCGCTCATGGACATTGAACATGTCTCACAATTTCATTACAAATGAATGACATTTTGTGTATGATGTATGACATGGATGCGGTCGCTTTTTTCAGGACATTTCATGGAAACAATTATGTTCCGTGCAAGTGTAACTGCATCGGCATCTGAACAAAATACTTAAACATCTCTATAAATACAGCAAAAGTTCTTACCTTTGTCAACATATCCATGTGGTTGATGGTGGAAGTGTTGGCTGGAATCTCTTCCAGATCGTTATCATTGTGGCCAAGACTTCTCAAAATGTTTCGGCGAAACTCGACATGCTGTTGATGAGATCCAAACTCCCCTTCAGTCTCGACAAGATTATCCTCGACAACAGAGTTGGTAGCTTTCTCCTCAAGTAGCTTTGACTCCAAAAGTGTCTCACGTTTCTCAATCTTTGCGGCATGACGAACCTTCGGCATGCCGTCATCATGAATGGAATCCAAGCCGGCTCGCTGCCGCGAGTCACCATGATCCTTCCCTTTGTTCTTCTCTCCCACAGTTGCAGAGCCTTGTGGAGCTATATGAGAGTGAACATGGGTAGGGAAGCCGACCGCGTGAGCGTCGGCTTTCTCCAAGCCGACAGCGGTGTGCACCTTTGTGCTAGACTGGGGAACGGCATGGTTAGCATCTTTTTGACTACCTGTTGCTCTCTTCTCGGTTTCCTCCTTCCTGTCAAACTTCTCAGCCGTGGTTGAGATGACAGTGCTGACTTGTTGATCAGTTTTTTGGACATGACTAATTGGCTGAATGTTGTTATAAACTACACTACTGTACTCATTACTAACACTATTAATATGAGAAGGGGAGATACTACTCATTTGATTCCATTTGTCTCTGAACTGCTGGCGCTGAGATTTCTGCAAGTCGCCTCTGGTTTCTCTGACTTTTGCCGAGGGCCGGCCATGAGAAAGGGTCAAAAGGAGGAGGAGAACATAGATAGGAAAGAGATTCAGATGAATATTCAAGTAGGATCCCATGACTGAACGAAGTTTAACACACTGCATTTTTCCTTTTATTACCTGTCCTTTTAATTACTTCACAACAATTTTTTTTATTATTCTATGCTCAGCATCCGCTAAACAATCCTAGAGAAAAATCTTAATTTTTTTCCTGGTTCCGGTGATAGCCAATGTTTCAATGCTATACTAGTAGGAACCGCAATAACGAGACCTGCTTCTTTACGTCACCACCACAAAACAACTATTTTATATTATGATACCAGCGAGAGGAATCCTTCTTAAGAGGAAAAAAGTTGAAGCACTCGTCACTCTAACAATATATCCTTAACAAATTGTTAAGTATTTCAAAGTAAATGTTTTATACCTCAGATAATAAAGCGTCGGATTTCTCTGGCGGAGCCAGAGAAACTATAACTGGTCAGTGTCAACTTTTTTTTTGTCTCTGTTGACGACTCAGTTGGACACTTTCATTGTGGGATGACGTATGTCCTCTTTGTTGAGCCCAACCATCACTCTACAATTGAACAGCACTTCACAGTAGATTTCTCCACAATCCTAAACAATATCCGAAATAGTTACTGGGGGTAATTTACACTAAAAAGCTTTCTACAGCGGTTGTTGTCTCGCTGATAACGTACATCAATGTATGATAGTCTCTGGACTGTGATACTTAAATACGGAAGCAGAGTAGTCAAAGTAGTCTGCATATTTGTAAAATGAAAAATTTATTTAAACTTTATCAGCTCAAACGATCTTGAGAAATCCACCAGAAAAGGGGAAATGTGCGTTTTGCCTTTTCTGGCCGCTTACTATGTCACGATATAATATGTAATATCTGATGACGGAACGAAAAAGGTTGTTCTGAAGTCGATTCTCTTTAGCCCTTTCGAAAGCGTCTCAACTCTCCTCAGAAAACGTTAAATGGGACTACTTTTGTTTTTCATTCTTTTCACTTGGACGCTCGCAGTGTCACTGAGAGGTGGTTCTCCACTTGATCCAGTACTTATATAGTTTATATGATAATGCGAGTATCGCTTGCTCGAGAGAGAATGAAAAAAAACGTTGTTTGCTCACGGTGAGACTGTTTACTTCTGATACTGCTGCCTCTCCTGCTCCTAATGATGACTATGAGTGATTCTGTAAAATGTTGCTCGTGTTCAGCTTCCCTGAGCTGAATTGAATTGTGAATGTTGTCCTGAGTGAGATTCTTCCCTGCCTCTGCTCCTGATTCTAAGCCAGCTCCATCGCCCCGCACATCATTATATACCCCATCAGCATTTTGTTCACTTTTTACTTTGTTCATTTATGGTGAATGATGGTAAAAGAGTTGAGCAAATGCGAAAATGTGAGTGAGTGAGTTCAACTAAAGTAGTCACCTTTTAATTCCACGCACTTCTTAATGCTCAGTTTTCACATAGATATTCAGGGGAAACAGGGAAAACACAAAGTTATGTTATGCGCACTGAAGCTACCGTACTGCATTGGCTCGTTTAGAGGAGGATGGCTCTGGGCTTTCATGCAATATAAAAGTACGCCACGAATCACGATCTATGATTTGATCCATGATCATCATTGTCAGCTTTGCACTTCATAACCAACGCGTTTTGCACATTTAGAGGAGGCAAAATTGCCATAATTGAATTATGGGACAAGCCCAAAGTACGCTAGACCTTGCCTCCCTTTCCATTCTCCACAGTGGATTGCATTGCTTTTCCGGTGCAGAATTATATGGTATGAAATGAACGATATGATAAATCAAGATTTTCCGGCAAGTTATTACTAATACGTTTCAGCTGGAATCCAATGCCGCTGACGTCAGGTGTGCAGCGCTGATAACTTTCTTGATTCAAGTCAATGAGTTGCGCAAGTGCTACAAATTATGCCTGTACCAACGCTATTGTTAGACTCAACATCCGTGAGATAATTTTTTGTAACTTGACAAATTATCGTTGTTAAATGCTCCGTCCAGAATTATATGCTATTTGGTACTAGGGAAAATACGTGTCAGGAATGATGATTCTGTGCTGACAATTCAAGCAAACATATATAGGCAGAATTGTGTAGTGATACGTCAGTTGGAGCACTCTTGACACGATTCAATTAGCGAGCTTGGAATGACAAAGGCAGACTTAGGCACTTATGCAATAAATTATACTTTTACAAATAATCTGTATGAATTTAGTATTGAGACAATCAATCATTTACAACCGATTCCTTTCAATTTGCATTGTCATGCATAATCTGAGCCAATACGGGCTCATGCTCTAAATCCAAATAGCAGACGGCCGAATTTCCGATGCCAAAGGACAACTCCAACCCATATTTAATTATTACGGTTAGGTTTAATAGGATGATATGTGCCGATTGCGTATGATCAAAACAAGCAAGACAAAAGTGTAAATATTACATATTGGCAAAAATTGGCAACACGCAGAAGCGGAATAATGAGACATGAGAAAGTTTGCGTTAGTTAAAAGAAAACACTCAAGCCTGATTCTCAGTCTCCCTGATATTTCAGAAGAATGCAGTTTTGCTGATTCATATATATTATAGTTTAAGTATATTCATTTCATATCATATCAGTGGCACTGGCATTCCCGTTTGTAAAAAAATACTTACCTTGCCTATAAGCCAGAAGGAAAAGGATGATACAAGATGAATGACGAGTTAAGCCTAATGCCTGTGCATGCCAATCCTGACGAACTCAAATGGCAGACAAAAAAGGAACGAGTGGTTTTGTATAGTTGACGGGCAAGTTTTAAAAAGTTTGACGAAATATGTATATGCACCTATTATTGGCATTATTGACAACTACAAAACTAAAGTAAAATATCTCTGAAAGGTAGTCGAGCTTTTTTACACATGACATTACCGTAAAAAAATTAAGGAGAAAAGTATCAGTCAACAAAAGTAGCTATAAAGTAGCCGCAGTCAAAACTTATCCTCACTGATGATGAGCCTTGTAGTAAGTAGCTGTGTGATAGGCATAATGTATTGGTTTACAATAATCGTCATCACCACCGCATCACGCATACATGCATCCAACCCAACCACGGATTTGCGAATTTGTGTACCGTCGTTTTTTTTCTTCATCCCTCCGATATTGATGCGCTCAGATTATAGAAGAGGAAAAAAAACACAACTAATTTGGAAAAGCCAAGCTATCCCCACCAGAGCCCCGCCGAATACTGTATCTATTGATCTTTGACTGTTTAGTCCGATCGGTATCTATTGTATTGTTGAGAAAGAAGCAGATCAAGTTTTAAATAAGCACGAGGAAATATTATTATTACAGTGCTTTTGGGAGCGCGCAGGCACACTGTTTTGTTTGCAGAGAGAGAAAAAAAAATCAAGAAAAGGGAAAATCTATCTATCTCAATCTACATCATAACCTTAAACAACATCAATTCACCAACTCCCATTGTCAATCCAAAGGTACAATAGACGAAAGGATGATAAAAAGGCAAAGCGGAAAAGCAAGTGTGAGGCAGTCAATGCGGCAACATTCCACTAAATATATGCACATATAGCCTTAGTAAAGGGGATTAATGATACACCCCACGTCGCCCTTCACACAATGCATTGGGAAAGGTATAAAAAAATCCACAATATTATTATTATTTCTGAGGGACTCATACTAGTAGCGTGCAACAATGATCATCATCATCGCCATCGATTGCATTTAACTCAAGATTTGAGCAAAGGCCAAAGATAAAAACTCACGGAATTACTCCCAACTGATGATCATCATCCCCATTTTTCTGTCTGCTTGCAACCCAGCAATCCGTTTGATTTGAAATACGCTTCTTAATTCCTTTCATTAAATAGAGAAAAAATAAGTCAGTTAAATGATATGCAGACGGGGGGATCGGATTGAGAGACAATCATCAGACCAGACTCACTTCGATCCGAAGGGATGAGCTTTCGTGAAGAATTCAGGAAAAGGCAAAGGAATGAACTGTGCATATTTTTCTTAAATGATTTCACTAGTCAGCAAGCAGCAGCTATAAATTGGAAGTTGTAGTAAAGCTAGTATTTCAACTAAAGCTAGTAAGAAAAAGTTGACTCGGCGGATAAGCTGTAATGGTAGTATCTTGATAGGTAGTAGTTAATACTGCTATAATACACCATGTGTGTGTGTGCAACTATATTAACATCGTGTGTGTATACATGCGTTGCATAAATTGCATTTCGCAAACAAGGTGTACACAAGGAAGGGAAACGTATTGATTGTTTGTGAAGGAGCAAGTGAAAACTATGCAACTACATCATCATCAGCCTCATCCTCCCAACTGCAGTTTCACAAAAAGAGATCCCGATCCGATCCCACTAGGAAAGGATTCAATTGGGGAAGGAAAGAGAGAGAGAGAAACATTGCCTAAAATTTAGATGATGATGACCATCGTGATGGCTTGGCGAAACAGGTAGCGTTAAATAACAATATTATCATTGTTGTTGTTGTTAATACCAGCAACACTACAATAACAACTTTACTATTACAACGATCGCCGTATAACATAACATTTTCCTGCTTTAATTCCACCTTTTTTTCTGGGGACGACCACGGTTCAATTCGATGGATTGGTTAGATTGTCACTCACACTTTTTTGCATGCGAGCCTTGCACTTGGCTTGGCCGAAGCCTCATCTCAAAAGATGAAACAAAATCTCCGAGGTGACTCGTACATCGTCTCTATTTTCCTTTATGAGATATCACGCTATACATCATTTACTATTTATTTATTTGCTTACCCACTACCGCTGACATGGCAGCAGCTTTGGGTTCGACTTTGATGATGATTTCCCCCCTTTCATCTTTCTTTCAGCAGTCCTCTGCACCATTAGCCCTCTGTATTAGCGAGAGAAACGGCTATTGCGTTGGTGCATGAAATTGGTGATTGGTAAACAAGAAATAAAATTGATATCTTTTTTGATGACTACGCCAGAGATAGATATATGTTCTTCCTGCTAAGCCCCATCTCATCTTTGCTTATCTTAATCTTAAAGTTTGGCTTTTTATTTAAGTGCGCAAAGATAAAAAGTTTTCTTATTACATTCACCCTTACACACTCACACGTTTGGGCTTTGTTGCCCCCTTCGTGTAATCAACGGAGACGGAGGAATATTGCAAGTTGAGACTATCAAATATTGCAATGATACATGGTGCAAACTTGGGGCACTACAGAAGGGAAACATATACATCAGTTATATGTGAGTAGCTAATAATGCGAAACTTCTTACTTATCTGAATTGACTTCTCGCAAGGAGGAAAACGTTTTCAGCTGGCCTGTCTATAAGGTGAAGTTTTGATAATGCTCATGATTTTCATAAGAAAATACTGCATAAACACATGTCCAATAAATCCAACACGTCTTGTATCTGCCAGGATAAGTATGATATGGCTGAGAAAAAGTAGCGAAAATAATTTTCACTCTGTATCAAGTTTCTGTTTGGGGATTCCACTTTTATACTCAGGTCTAGTGCTGACGACTGATTAGTTCTTCATTGGCTCCCTTATTGCATCCCAGTGTGCAGGGAATGTCCAGTAAGCTATAATCATTTAAAAAACATTATTCTCTCGGTGTGAGTCCTGTAGAACTAGTCACCTTACATCGTCCGAGAGTTTTGAAAATAGTACCTACATACATATAGTTCACTGCATTATGTAAATAACCTGGTTTTTATCTTTGTTTTCTTCTCTGTAGACAAGATGCATTTTTAGTACTGTGAAATACCTGTTTAGATTAAAAGAATTCATGGCATTTACACCGTTTCGCCTTGCATACGAATAATAATTACGAATTTATATTACCATTACACCGGTGTAAACACTGGCTCGGTAGCTCCTTCGTATTCAAGTTGGGCTGCAAATCCCTTTTGACACTCTTACCTTAACCCTTTTCTCAGCCATGTTATCTTAAGTTATTCATATGTCGATAAAAAATTAAATTATACAAGGTGAGTATATTTCCTAGTTATTGTCGCATGAATTAAGCTTTCTTTTTAAAAAAAATCTTAAATCCATTTAGATTTTATGTCATACTTAAGTACAACTATACGGTTTACATTCCTTTTTTGCCTTTATTAGGGAAAAAAATGGGAAATCCGGGGTAACCTGACACAGAACGCTGTTTCCTTGTTCGAACACCTGTCACAGTTCCAGCAACACAAACTGTGGGCTTAAATTAGGAAGACTAGCGCTGCTATATATGCTATGGTGATATGGGGCAAGACTCGCTGAGAATTTCATGAATTCCGCGATCAGATAAACTTTCTCATTTGTTTTCTTGAAGAAGATAAATTTCCTGAACATACTTGTTCCTTTAGGCAATTTGTCGATCAAAATGTTGAACAACTAAAAAGCACAGAACCATTTTGAGACTCAACTGTCAATACATGTGGCTATCTTGGCGTCAATAAATAGCCCTAAGTATGAGCTCAGAAGTGGATGGGGAGAAGTAGAGATATTTTTCATTCAGCAACAGTCACCATTTGAGAAAGACGAATGAAAAAAACCCCATAATATATGCAATAAACTTATTTGGCAATATAATTTCAAACTAATATTGAATGAGACTCGATAACCTTTTAAGATGCTTTTTTTTATATTTCAAACCGTATCGCATAAATGGGTGTGATTCACGCTACAAAAATATTGGATGATTTAGAAATAGCAGCCAACAGCAAGTTGCAGCAAAGTACTATTAAAAGACGACTTTATAAAAGTCCATGAAAGTTGTATGCAGTCGGAGAATGTTTTGAAACTCATTTTTTAACTACATCATTTGCCACCGTCCTCACCATTCCTCGTGATCGAGTGGTGTGACAGACCGACTCCTTCCTATGAATCATCCCGATCTTCTAGCTCTCCTTGCTTCCACATGGAAACAATAATATTATGTTAATGCAATTACCAACATGAAATATATTCCTCAGTACTAACTGATACTTTATCCTATAGATATAGCTACGGAAGATTGGAAGCGAATGTTTGTTATGCAAGCAGTCCATCATGAGCCTTCTAAAGTCGCTAGTTGTAGCTCTGTTTACACAACTTTTTCATGCTCTCTCACTTTCAATGAGGATAAAACGGGGAAAAACGTGACAGGTATTTTGACGTTTGGTAAGTTCGACAATTTCAATTAGCCATATTTACTTCACAGAAGTATATAACCTTTCAGATGTTTATTGAAGCAATTTCGGTTGCAGAAATATGACGATCTTTGTCCTTCTAGACTAAATCGTTTAGGACGTCTGGAAGAAGTAGTAATGTCATGTGCCTACGGTCTCTCATTTAAATTAGGGAAACAATAAGGAAAAAAAGCTAATTAGGAAGAGGGGATGACAAAAGGTTTAATTACAGTCGACAGTAATTTGTTCCAGCTCCTCGTTTGGTTAGAAAACTTTGGAAACTTTTGGCCTCAATGTGCAGCTTCGCAAAATAATTAATCAAAACTGAACAATAGTTTGAATTTTCTTCCTTCCTTATGTACATTTGTAACAGGACACTGTTTTCTGGAAAAATAAAAGGAATCCATGCAAGCCCTAATTATGATACTTTTTTTATAACAAAACGTCCATTGTCTCTATTGTATTGTATGTTGTTTTACAGTTTCAGACATACGTAATACATACTTAACCTTAAGTACAATTAGCTGCTGTAAATGATTTAGATTGAAATGGAGCACACAATTCAAACATACAATGCATTTGATATATAGATCATTGCCATCTTATAGGGTCGTAAATAGTATTTGATTGAGTTAGTATTGCTACTTCGGGAAAACCATACTTTCTCTTGATATCGTCTTCAATAAAGGATCCGTTCAATTTTCTTGAGAGTTTGGGAAAGGTGAAGCAAAATGAACAATTACAACTTGCTAATAAAATACAAGCTAAGTTCGCACTTCTCAACCGACAAATCCATCTTCCAAGAAGAGGAGACGGACAGAAATGCTCATAAGTACTCACTCGAAACGAAATCGTTCACCTTTTCCCATTCCACTTTTCTGAGATGCTCGCGAGGAATTTCTGTGAATTGAAAAGGGAAACGTTGCAATAGGGCATTGAAGGCTCCTCGAAAAAGTAGGGATTAGTTTTGTTTCCCTCCGATCCAGTGCAGGATTTTGTTAGCCCAAAAAGCACTATAATGTTTGTTTTGTGATGGATGCCGCTGGAATTTAGCATGATGATGATGTTGATCATGAAGCTGCATAAAAAATTCCGTATCTTTTAAAGGGAAAACGAGAAGATAATCAGAATAACGCACGGGAGGATGTATGGCTACTTGAAAAAGTTTCGACATGACTTTGCGTAGCTCCGTAATGCGGTTCTTTAGCGGGGCGACGTGTGTTCCTGGAAGTACCTCTATTTGTCTCGGTTGTAATTGTATCAGGAAGGAGTATGTAAGTTTAAAAGACTAGATATTATGTGGTATGTAGACAGGTAACATCTGTCAACCCAGAACCTGATTCATTCCGCCACCGCCTTATGCCCTCCATTATACACTCTTTTAGGAGCAAGTATGTATCCAACTTAATTACAGAAATTGAGATTTCTCAGAATGGCGAGCTGGCTAATACATTAGCACGTCAGTTTACATATTTCCATTCCACACAAATTCCCGCAATAATGTCTCCCTCGTGGTATCAATACCACCGAAAAGAGGAGCATCTGAAACGGATGTACAGACAGATGTGCGTGCATGGAATGAGCAGCTCTTTACTTTAAAAAAATATTTGCATGAACACATCTCCTGCCAACTATCCTCCTTACGAATAAAGAGTTCCTGGAAAGTCAAGGTAGGCTGGGCCCATAAGTATGTGTCCTAGTGTGGAAGTAAGCAGCATTTACTCCCGGTCTTGTGTGCTTTACGTTTCTGGAAAACCAGCAGCTCGCCGGGATCCGAATTCCAGCCTTAGTGGGCCCATGTAATTGGATGCGATTTGCGGCCTGATCATTTGTCTACTTTACTATTTACTTATTAAAGGTTCGTTCGTGGGATTCCCCTCCTCGTATCTGGAGTCTTTTCCAGTGTACCAATATTCTCATGTGGCCCTCTTGCTGGATCACTGATCTGAGCTGATCTGAGCCCTGGTGGAAGTGTGCATCCATGATAACTCCGAGAATTTTACACCTGTCTATCCAGAAAATGAGCCAGTTTATAGAGAAGCGCTCTAGGTAGCCCGAGAAATAGGAATTTGTTGGTTCCTCTGAAAAAAGGAATGATTCCACGATAATGTATTTACAATTTAGTATCTGGAAGCTGGCAGCATTTTGTTGTCACTTGCCTACTCATGGTCAAGTGGTCTACGACTTTAGAAGACTTTAGAACAAGGAAAAGTTTATATCGCAAAATTTCTGGCCTGTGGCCCCTTTCACAGTAGCACTTTTACGCTTCGTCTCTTTTTAATAAGTAGAGATCATATATTATTTAATTAATTGTTAGAATGGTTAGCCTTCTATCCAGCATGTGCTCATAGTGGGGAAAAATATAGGAAGGATCCATGAAAAATCATGATCGTAAAAACCACGAATTCGTTTAATGTCATTATCATCCCATATCCTCTTTTACTTATGTACATAAATACGTACTTTTCCCTATCATCTTCATAAAATATTCATGTGCAGTTGTATACCTTTTGTATTATTGCTAATGGGAAGATAATTTTATTACGTAGGCTAACGCACATACCATCGTCATCATCATCCGTTGAAAACCCGGAATACAATGGCATGACCATCTCAATTTCGTCATAATTTGGTTAGAGCTCCCAACCTACAGAGCAATGATACAGTAGCATGATTTTTCTTCATCAACAAGTGTGTGCTTAAAAGCACTAACCATGAAGTTTCTAGAAGTCAGTAATGTGTGACGAACGGAACGAGCAGGGGCAACGGGTATTCTTGCACTGATCCAATCTCTCAACTTTATCTAGAGAATTTATCCTAAATCCGAGAGGGAACTGGAAATCACCTCATCTTAAAACTTTCCTTTAAAAAATTCATGCTGTCGCGACTTCCAAAAGATTACAATATTTAACGACAATTTTTTATTTCCTGAAGTTGAATTTTTAAATGATAAGCATTAGCATATAAACTTCAAAAAGCGTATTTTAAACGAGATATATTTGCCCTCAAAATTGCTCGAGTGATTTCCTTCCAACTTGCAAGTCCGTCAGCGGAACAGTTTTGGAAATTACCCTGTTATTTTTTACAGCTCTCGGGATCTAGACAAGCTATACTTGGAAAGGTTACAAGCACGCACCATACACGCACGCAGTAAGTAGGGCAATGAAAAAGTGAATGAAGTTGTATTTCATGCAATCCTTGTCGACTATACCTAAGCAAACTCTAGTTGCCTATATTTCCCTCAGCTACAATACCAATATCAACAGACACATTTGTTGCAAAACTCGACTAGGCATATGAACTTTTCTTCACTCAATACAAAATAGGCCAACATGGGGCAGATTAACGATCCATATTTACTAACAACGGGAAACTGCTCGGTTCATAAAATTAGCAGGAGTAAAGGAAAAGAATACATAATAGGATCATTATACAAACGGCGCATATCGATGAGTGATAATCAACGATGAAATATATATTCCAACAGGTTAGCCCCCACAAGAATATCCCGACCAATTACACGATGCTCAAAACAAATTTGTGCAGGATGTAGGATCCTAAATATCTCAAGATTGCTTTAGTAAGCTCATGCTTCCCAAGTTTATTCATATCCCACATAGTTTAATTTGTTCCTAAATTCCATTTTCCTTTCGAAATTGGCAGCTTTTGTTTAGCTTACAAAACTATTTCATGGCTTCATCCATACATTTCATCATTCGCGATAATGATACAACATCAATTTTAGGAGGAAAAAAAAATCTTACAAAACCAGTACGTCTTCTTATGTGCATGCTCGTCCTTCCTTACCTTCCAGGATATCAATGCGGTTATCTCTTTATTTTTAAAAATTTCCTGCTACACGAGAAGCCCGACTGACTTTCTCATAGTCCATACGTAAATAAGTGGAATGTTTGCCTACGTAATAGCATAATTTTTGCGTTTACCGGATATGCTTGAGCCCGACCCGGAACTTTCTTACCGGATTCTTACTGTGCAGCAGTGTTAACAGCTTTTTTTTGGATCACTCACTCAATCATCAGGCTAATATGAGAATGTAATGGGAGTAGAAGGGAATAAAGTATCCGCAATATAATAAAAGTCACGCTTAGTGTAACCGCACCACCACCAACGTAACTTACTTAGTGTAGTGCAGCTTGATGCTAATAAAAACTGATAATATATGCGTGGAGCAAAATGTGGATATGTGTGGTAGCAGTGTTCCGCTCTAGTGGGAAATTTCGAGGTGGGAAATAATGGTGAATATCGTCGTGGGAAATAATGCTTCTATTGGGAAATGTGGGAAATATTATTCAGCACCTTGATTTATGAGCAAATTTATTGGAATCATATTTCCATGTAAGATCTATTGAGAGTAGAAAGGACTTAAATTGCAAAAGAAAAAGTGAAAGCATCTACTTAACGATGGCTGGGATCTACTAGAGCGTGAAGGTAAACTATAGTCAAGCAGATAGTGAAGTTGACAATGTTGACTTAAGTATCATCATAAATTCATTTCCCATATTTTCAGCTAAATACTTATCATTATTTACTAGGTGGGGAGCATTTCATTTGACGATTGCAAAGTGGGAAATAGGGAACACTGTGTGGGCAATATCCACAGAAATCCAAGTCCAAGAGTATGTAATTATATTTATACTTGTCTGTGAAAGTTTTTTTTTTGGGTTTTGTCTACCGTCTCTCCACCATTACATGGTTAATGAATTTCTGCAATGGTTCGTTGATTTCTTAGTGGAACGAAACCAGAAGGTTTACCATGATCTCGGATGTAGTAGCAGATTTCTCTCATCTCATACCGTTCCAGTTCTCTCACCTATCTATAAGGCTGGACTAGAAATGAATGCAGGTATTAAATCATGCTTTGATGCTCAACCTGCTTTGTCATCGGAAACACTTTAACCATTTTGTAGGGTATGATGCAGTTACTAACTTATTCCGACGTCATACGTACCTAAAATTCTGTAAGTGAAAAACACGTCATCAATATAGGAGTGCAACTGTGAGATTTTAATGATTTGCAGACATCCTTTTAATTAGATTTTATGATATAGGCTGAGTGAATAACGTTCTGCTCACCGTCAGCCTCAGCGCTTTAAGCAAGCGTGTATTGAACTTTGGGGTAATAAAAATGCTAATAACTTGATAGGGATGCAGGAATGCATGATACAGAGTGATAAGTATGTAACAGCGAGTTTAGATAATAGAACAAAATTTATTTTGGTTTTGATTCATATTATAATTCAAAAAAAATTGTCGCCACTTTGAACCCTGTTAAGTACTTAAAAGGGTTGACACTATAAAAAGGTTGATTGAATGATATGATGAATCATGTTTTTTTTTCACTAAAAATTTTATGTTTTTTTTTTCTCAAGAAGTCATTTCATTTCAAGCTGGCGTAAACAGCAATAAAGGTGTTTGGATGGAAAGGTAGAACCGAGCTCGTATGTCTGAATGTGTTTGAGTGATAAAATAAATTAAGAAAAATTGCTTACAAATACCACGAAAAACAGATAAATGCGCATAAATTCCGCTGATCGGTAAAACGGGGAAGGTTGGCTTCGGTTTAATGAACTTTCCTTTATCTCTAGTGCCCTGTTCCCGCAAATAACTAACTGCGTCTTTGGTCAACGATTGTCTCACCAGAGCCATACCTCACTTACGTATACACCGGCATACCAAAACAGACATGTCATTGTTTAAATATTTTTTCCCCTTTCAATTACTTATTAGTTTGAAGAAAGTATATCACAAATCAGAAATGTTATGAAATTTTCTTGGGTGGAGGTGGAGTACTAAACAAACACTCCTACACTTAATTTCTGCTTTTAAGATAAATTTTTCTAGCGGAAGAATTTCTCTTTTCTCTCTCATGACAAATGGAAAATTAAGATGCCTACGGTTAGTCTAAATATATTAGAAATTCGCACATGACCCAACTCCCACAAAACATCACCTCATGACCAGAAGGAAACAGAGCCCAATATGTGGAGGAGCTTCTGTACAAAAGTTGAAAAAATACAGACATTCATAACTTTGAGTTATACTAATTAACAAGTGTTGAGAAAGGGTTTGAATTGTGCTCCAACTTCCATGCACTAATATTATGCTATATTTTATGTATTTCCAAACAATATTTACGTATTTCCAAAGAAAGTATGTCATAAGTCATGTCAACATTTTGAAACGTCCGGGTACATGCTACACAGTATTGAAATAGGTGAAACATTTTTTTTTTATGAATTAGACAAATGGTTAAGGGCATATGCAAAGTACACGGTTAAATATACAAAGTACACAGCGTCGGCGAGTCTGTCTGTACAGCCATGACTGGGGGCTGATTGTGTGGGCTTTTGTGTATTATAAACATGACAGGAATACATTCTTCCAGCGTTAAATCATCCGGAAAAAAGGAAAATTTTGTTTATACTGCATTGCATTGCATTTTTCACGAAATTCCTTTCCTTGGTCGGCTAAAAAGATGAGTTTTTTTGCGATAAGCTTTTGCAAAAGCTTCATGGCTTTTCCACAGCAGTTCTCACAGAATCTGTTCATTTTCTCTTTCGACATTCGACAGTTTGATTTTTCCCCATTCATTCACACAAATTCTCGGGCATTTCCCCCTAATCTGTTGTATAATTGCATGTCAGGTAGTAATATTATCTTTCGGGCTTCACCATCCCCAATACTAATAACTTTATATGACATATTTTGATTTGATTTCAAATCGCTTTTTCGGATGATGATGGAATGTTGTATCCATATTTGTGAAAAAAATCTTGTAAAACCAACCCGAAAACCAGTTACGTATTTTTGCTATTTTACACTCCTGCCAGTTGTATACCTCCTAGACTACCGCTTCCTAACTTTCCCAACGTAATGTCACTCTTTCTTGAGCTATGCAATTGAAAATGTGGATGGCGATTATACCCAACTTGAAATCAAGCGGCAATTCATTAGGCTAACGAGCAGAAACGTACATGCAGTCAGAATTCGGAATCCTCCTTCCAACCAAATTTGGCTTTATCCTTCCAAAATAATAAATTGCCCTTGCTTAATTGTATTTTGTGATTTGCGTCATAAAGAGCGCCAGCACTTGGTTTAAATATTAATCGGAAGAAAGATTCATGGCGGTTTTTAAATAAAAGTGGTGTATACCTAAATTATATTTGCCATTATCATTATTATTATTCCACTCTGGTCTCCTAGTCCAATTTGTTAGTTGGGCACAAATACATATAATAAGGGTAAATGAGGGGATTTAAATTGTGGCCACCGCATCAACACACCTTACTTGGATTTGGGTTGATGGCGAGATGAATTCATTCTCAGTATGCTCGTGTTCTAAAGGAATGATGTCATTTTTTATCCATATCCTCTCCTACCGTACTTCCTTTTCCCTTCTTCTTGACTCTCGGCCTCCTTTCGCTGCTTTGTAGTAATTCTCCTAAGCATTTTGCGTGGGAAAGGCCCACACAATTTTCGAAACGTTTAAGCTGAAATGGCAAACGGCTGATGAATGACTACGTGCGTGTGGGCAGAAACAACTTGCAATAATGCCATTTTACAGTCATCTCATCTTGAGCGAATGTACATAAACCACATAACTGAATATCATTATGCCTGTTTAAAGGACTATTAACGTTACACTCGTAATTTTTTCCATTTATATAATGCCATTAGTGTTAGTGGCACTACTAACATAATGGTAATAGCTCCTTTTTGGGAGGTATTGCTGTGGCTGCTTTATCAGTTCAAGAGTCTGGCTGGATTAGACCTTTTTGACACTGTATTAAAGCCAGTGCTAACAATACTTACCCGTCTGTGTCGACAAAGCTCTCTTTGTCGCTTTTCCTTTTGTATAAAAAGGCAAGTTTAAGGACTTTTCCTCTTTTCAGAACCACTTCCACCTCACATCTTCATCTATTTTGCGGACTACACCTTGCGATCATGGTCTGCCGGCATTGGGGTGTGTAGATACATGGATTGATAATTCGGAGAAAGTTATTTTTGTCAATTGTACTTATGTATTTGCATTTTACTTTCAGATATACGGTTATACGTCTGAATCGCGAAAACGGGATCTGGCTGATGATGAGAAAATGAAAAGGAGAGGGGAACGTCATCCTCGTACTTTGCACTATCCTCATATCATATCGCTATAATGAAGACAATGAGGAGATCCTCTATCGTATTTAGATATGCAAAAGACTTTTTTAAATGAAAAGTAATTCGCTGTTAGATAAATGGGCGGTGATAGCGTCCTGATGAAGTTTTCCACTGAGATTAGGCTGAGCAAATATAAATAGAATGGTGTTTGAGGAGGAAATGGAATGAAATCATCGAACTTGTTTTGCTTGTTTCGTCAGAGTTGAAAAGGGGAAAAAATGCTGGACTGATACCTCCCCGTCCGATAGACATGGATTTTTTAGACTTTACGGATCACCAATCTGTCACAAAATAATATTCTCTGTTTTGGTTATTCCTCTCTCCTCCTCTCCCTCTCGCTCTTCCCCAGCTTTTCCTAATGTTGTAGAATCGATTTTTAACTGGGAAATGGAGTTTAATCAGAGGAAAAAAAACTGGTCACCGAAGCCAGTTTTCAATTATCATCAAATCACCTGTAGACATCTCATTAAAATACTTATTAATTTATCATTTTGACCATTAGAGCCAGTCCTATTCACCCGTTTTCTGACGTGTAACATTCTTGTTCAAAAGATTTCCGAATCAAGATAAATAAAATAAAGGCCATTTGTTGTTTTGAAATATTCTCCGAAACTCGTAAAACTAGTCGTTTTACAAGTCAAAAGTGACAACTAATACCTCAAGAGTCAACAGTAAGAGGATTAGTATATTTGCAAAGGGGGAACAAGCAACGGAGCTTAAAAATACTTTGGTGATCAATGCTCGAAATCTTATCTTGATTGCGAAAAAAGGACTTTTTTCCAGCCCTCTCGTAATAAACCCCTTTGAAATTAGCAGCTCATACCGGGACACCACTGGCTCTTCCCATTCAAAGCTCTCAAGCTATGTGATATGATTCCTCAAGAGGGAAATGCCTTCACATCGGCTACGACATGGGCAAAAAGGCAGAGCTTCCTATGTCTCGAGTACATTTTAATGACGGAGACAAGCTATTATATGCGATTATAGTCGTTATTATAAGATTATCGGTTATTATTAGGTTTCTTCTGTTTATGTAAGCCGTCTTACGCTATCATATGATATGAGATAATAATCCTTTTATAAAAGCTTTCACCCTTTCCGACACAATCTGGATTTTTAAGAAAAGCCATGCATCCCATGAATGTATTTTTTGCAGCTACTGAAATAGAAAGTCTCACAGCTTTTTAAAATATTCCAATCATTTCCCCCTGCTGTAATCTGATCTAGCCCGAAACTAACAAAAAAATCCGTGAAGCAATCTGTGCAGATGATACATGATATTTGTAATCCATATGTTATTATAATGGACATGGACAATCATCTCAGAGTCACTTCTGAAAATTTTATAACAATCTTATGACATGTCGATGGTCATGTAATCATGTAATCATTATTTCAGTTGTTATAAAAGGTGTTCAATTCATGCAGAAACATCAGGTTTCATATCAAATTTCAGGAATGGATTGATATTCCTCACTATAGGGGCCGTTCATATGTTATGTCACCCTCCGGACAAGATTACGATTACGTTTGGCAGACATATCTTCTAATGTTAAATAATGTAAGCGGAGGGGGGTTGGGATCCAAAACAAATCTATTTTAGCGTGACATAATATGCAAACAGCCCCACTAGCAGGACATCTCCGAATTTCTAAGAATATGCAAACAATTTGAATAAGAAGAAATGGAGCTATTAAAAATAATTATTATCATAACAGTGTCCTTTTACCGCCATTACTCTTTCTTACAAAGAAAAAGTCAGAGTGGGATGTTGAATGATTTATTACAACAATCATATCAGGTATCGATATCTTAACGAATGCTCCACTTTGGGGTAGAATTCCACAAATCTGTAGATCCAATTGAGATTAATTAATTTAATGAGCACGGCTTACCCAAAATTTTGCTACATTGGTGCTTTGTCTTCCCAAAACACAACTAAACATGACAGGCTGACGACAATTACATGAAGCCAACATGCGTAACTTTTGTGTCAAGCTTAATTCGCTTGTTTTAATCCCATGTACAAGACGGTAGTCGGGCGAATTCATAAATTCATGTAATAAACGTCAGTTGTGATCAGGTCAAGTTTAAAAATGCTACTGAAATTACCACAAAGGTTGTCGCCTCCCTACTTACACCGACTTAACATAACAATTAAAACTAGTCAAATTACATAGAACATTCTAGACATCTCGGAAACTGCTTCTACAGAGCCGCCAAGAGAAGAAGGTCATTTAGGAGAAAGCGAAATAGCATGAAAACTGCAGAAGTCACCACAGGGGACTGTCTATCATGACAACAGTGGTTCCTTTGTTGTGACAATAAAAATCTTCACAAAAGAGGGCACTCTTCGATTTCCATCTCTTATCTCTTTATCATACTTGTCGCAATGAAAAAAACTAACCTGGCTCTTTCCTAGGCAGTGATGAAGTTTTATTAAAATTATGGTATTTAACGATATTGTCCTCAGTGGAAAAATAGATGTGAATGTCTTCATCCGAAAAAGCATCCCAGGACTGGCTCATCAAAAAAACAGATAACCACATGCGGTGAATCCTTCTTAGTAGATGACAGACAACTCCGGACCGGTAGATAAATAACAAAGGAGTTTTTGTCTTTAAAACCAACTCCAAATATACCAGTTTGACAATTACTGTTGTTTATGCCTAATGTGGATTGTGGGATTAGGATGTAGAATGCAGGAAGAATGTTTTGGTATCTATGGCTGGCCTGAAGTGAATAGGTAGTTTTAACGACTAAATAGGTACTTATAAAAAACTAACGACACTATGAAAAATATTATGTAAAAGTGGACACAGCAGATACTCTAAAATGCCATGTACGGGTTTTCATGTTCAAATATCGATTTCCCATTTTATCATATCAGCCTGACGCTTTCCTTCCCTCCACATTAGATACGGGCTGGGTTTGAGTATGAAACTGCAAGTGCAAAATTTACAACCTTACAAGCTAATTTTATCTAGTGCGATATGTCCATAATGACTTATTAGTGTAATCTGATACATGGAACATGCTGTTTCTCAAGTAGTGATGTTAGTTGCTGAATGGCAAATGTCAGTTGCAATAATTGTTTATGTGCATTGATTTCAGGAGTGAAGAATTACCTGACTATTTTATCTAACCTTCCATATCTTATATTTTCATTATCACCAAAAGTGGATGCCCATTCTTCTTGTCTCTCGAATGGTCCATGAACCTCCTGTGGTAATAGCAGGTTGCATGAGAACCTGACACTGACGTCATTCCACACAATTAATTGCCTTTTAAAAAGCTACATATCATGTCCCAGACACTTCCTTCCAGAATCAACGATCAATAAATTACATTTTAATGAGCGGCAACTCCCGAAGTACCGTACTGATAATGAACTTCTGCTTATTTTAAGCTTTGCAGAATATAAAATTCCTTTTATTTAGAAAACAATGCACTCATAAAAAGCTCTGTAGATTAGCATAAAAAGTTGGCGTATTTAAAAAAAAATACCTTCCCAAATATGCTGTTTAAGATTATCATCAAGTTTTTAATTGACTCATCATGATTTCAACCGGATGCCGCATTTGCAGAGGCTCATTTCAATTTGTAGCTATTTTCATGAGATTATATAATATTGAAGAAACTATATGAATAATACAAAATATTCTATATTCTGTCTTGCAGACAAAGGTATATATATGAGTTACATAAGAGTAAAAACATGAAAGCAGCAGCATATTGTGACAAAGTTTTGATTAGTCATTGTTCACTTCTCTTTGTATTTATTTAATAGTTGTTATGCAATATCACATGCGACAAAGTTGTTATTTGCCATATTACTCAAGCATTCAATGGAACTGAAAAGGCGTAAACAATTGAGACTATAACATAAGCAATAATATTCACTTGAGACTGGAAGACCAGACTGGGAAAATTGTTTTGCAATTTATGTAATCAACGTGAGCTTCTGGGAAGCATCTTTCCATCCATCCATCCTAAGTCCATCTTACGTCAGACATGAAGTCGTTTCAAGAATGGATGAATTCACAAGGCTATACTTATTAATCAGACAACTGAAGAGTTTGCAACATAACAACTTAGTTGAAGTCTACTGAACGGAAGTGAGACATTGATCTGAGCGAACAAATTGAAAGAAACCAATTACTTATTATGAGCTCCAATGTATTATGATACTTTGGCCCCTTCCTGCTTCGTACGTAATTGTATTAATATGAGGCGACTGGAAAGGCATTTTCAATTTCAAATTACTGAGATAGCAAATCACGTTCTGAATAGGAGCTGTTACAATGGCAATTCTGCTGTTTAATCATAATATAATATTGCTCATAACAGATATTATATTGCTATTGCTGCCAGAAAGTAAAATCCGGACAAAATCCAGCGACAACAGCATTTGAAAGTCCTTCCCCTCAATTATAATTTGCCCTTCATCTGCACTTGACTAGAAATGAGTGGAAGCAAGGCTTTTCCTACAAGGGGCCACGTGGCCCCTAGGAAAAGAAAGCCACTTTCTTGCGGTACATGACGCAGGGCTGGCTGAGGTGACCTCTATCTTATGAAGAAACCGTTGTACATATTCCAGAACACGTGATTATTAGCTGCGATTCAGATTTCCCCTATTATAATGCCATCGCGCCATCGTGCAAAATGGACAATACAATGTCGTCTCAGCATTATCAGACATGTTGCGAAATATTGTAGAATACCTAGCAATCAACTTTGTTGTTTCCCCACTTAGTATAATATGCTTCTGATAAGGACATTGATAAGTCTTCTGTTATAAGTTACTTATACTGTTTCTTTAATTTTCTACTTCAAGTTGAAGCGTTTCTGTCAAAAGGAAACGATTGGCATCACAAAGAACTCGACTTGGATTACATTTGTATAGTTGGGTGATTGGATTGGGCAGTAGGTAACTCTTATCAAATTAATTCTTCCGTCAAGATGTTCCGTGCGTCATCCTACCTTCGACAGGCAGGGCTTAATAACTGTGATTAAATTCGTATCGAATCCATACAAACTAACAAGATGTAGACACTATGGGACATGCCATTTTAAACTGGCGAAAAGCTCACATATGTAACCTGATATTCCACGAGAAATGGCTTTGGTAAACTAGCATTGCTTTCAGCGGTAAAACTACATATAAATGATCAGTTATTATATTTCTGGGGGCTATAAAATACGTTTCACTAGCTTATCACTGTCGTTGCCGATGTAGCCCGTGTGCGTCTTTGACACTAATTGAGAATATTAGAAATGTCAAGACTCAAGCCAATGAGATATTTTATTGGTTGGCTTTTTATGTAGGTATTTTATTGCATATGCCTACCAAATCCAACTTTTCCCCAAATTTGGAAACTTTTTTTCCCCTTTCTTATTCCAATACGTTGTCATGCATGTATGCATTTTGCAATGAATTTCAAATGTTTTCAATGTAAATTTGGAGTAATTTGCTCCAAGATACTTTTTAATGTGTCTGCTGAAATATCTGGATTAGCACAAAAAAAACTCAAGATACAACGATGTTTATGGAACAACTCTTCTGGTAGAAGGAGCATATGTGCGTGCCGCAGATTCGGTAGAAATACATAAGCATAAAATTTCATATCTTTGTTGATGTGAGTGGCCCACGCAGACTGCATTTTTTTTGTCGAGAGTATCAATGAGGAAAATGCTTATATAACCATGGAACTAAAGGCTCATATGCGGATATTTTTAACACATTAAGCTATTTATACGCTGTTACATACCTACATCTCATCGTTGTATGAATGAGTGTGCGGTGGCGCTTAATCTGACAGGGAAAATAATTTAGTTAACGCATTCCCAATAAAAATAAATTACATAATCATGCCCATGATATGTTAGTCTATATCGTTTACTCGTCTATATCGTTATCGTTTACTCGCTGAAATTTATAAGTATAAATGTGAGCAATAACTAGGCGGGAATCTATGTCATTTGCTTGAGTTATGAGAATGCGTGTACGTAAAGTCATCTTTGCTTCATTTTCTCCATTAAAACCACATACAGATTGGTACGACTGCTAATAATACTCAGTGGAAGCCCAGTCCGAAACTGTAGGCACTTGTCATTGACAATCGAAACTTCCTGAATTTTTGCATTCTTATGTGCTTTTTAACTCAAAGTTGTCTTGCCAATTGGCTAGGGAATCTTGAATGACATGTAATTAAATTGGGTGAGGATGTGAAAACTTTCCCTAGAATTTGCTATAGAACATTTTCAATTGCGCATTAATAAGTGGTTGTTCCTCTTGGTAGCTAGATATGTAGTTTATAAATAAGAACGACAACCTGTCGGCCGTCAACAATCACTTTACCAGTTTATAATCCAGAAAAGCATTTGCTTCCATGTTATTATCACAATCTGCTTGGGTAATTAAGTTTCCCGTAATTGCTTCAAAAGCAGCTTCCAATCATCGTTTAGTAATTGTGAAGGAAATTCCGCCATTGTTAAATTAGTAATTCATAGAAGACCTAAGATAGTTGTTTTCACAGAAAGTCAGTTATGTTATATGATTGATTCTTTTGTATTGGGGAGTAGTTCACTTTGCCCCATATCAAGTAATTGTAAATCTGCCAATGTTATGGAAAGTTTTTACCCTGCTATTTGATTATAGTATATGCATGAAGATTGATATCATCATCATTTCTGTTAAGGACATCCAATTAAACTTATATGACATACCTCCTTTGATAGTCATTTACATAAATATTTCTATATCAATATTCCATTGGAATATTTGGTATGACGCTGGAATTATTTTTGAAATGCCACTAAAATAAGTGTGGGTTTTGGGGCGCCTGTTGTCTTATTCTCCACCTTTTAAGTCCGGCTTCACAAATATTTCTAGCATATGGCTAATAAAACGAAAAGTTGTCACAAGTTACACAAACTAATGGAATCTCGCAGTTATAGAAATGTATTTATGGAACAAGTTATAAGTGGAACATATGTCTTGTGACATGAACATATTACACTGGGGAAAAGAATGCTTTCAGACGTTGATATGATAAGAATGCGAAGGATTCATCCAATAAAATCTACATTTACTATAGATATAGGTATTAGAGATTTTAATGCATCTTTATCCATTAACATTCGGGAATGTCAATCCCAATGAGTGATGAAGGGTAAAAATCAAACCGTAACCAAAGGCGACAAAGCAATTTTCTTATTGTCAGCATTAGGCATTGGAAATATTTATGCTGCGATCGTCCAGTTTTACCTGAGATGAGCTTTGATATGATAGGATGATGATATACTCTAAGATTTTCGTTTTGAGCGGCAACAGGGGCATAACAGCTTGCTTACGGCACAATTTTATGGCCTCTCATGGCATAGATTTGGTTTTTATCGTTCTTGCGGTCCAGTTGGAATCATGTGGATATAGTAAGGTTACTTTAATTTGTATTGCCAAAAAGTCAATTGTCATGCAATATGATATATAGCATATATGAAATGTCGCAATATCTGATTTTGAGACTTGATTTGTTCATCGATATGTTTTTTACAGCTCCTATTCAACAGTTGTTGAAAGGCAACATGAACAATGACAATGAGTAGACGAGAGAAATAAATCAAGACAAAGAAAAGGAAACATGAGAGGCATAGACATTTTCTATGGAAGTGGTGGAAGAGAAAGGGATGAAGATGTGTAGGCAGAAACCATATCAAATCCTTCTCCGCAAAAGTAATATGAACCAGAATTCTTTTCAGAGTCAATTAAATTAAAAGGAAAGCACGTTTTCGATTTCCATATTTTATATAACGATGAAACACTCACGTGGAAATGCAATCCACACTTGTCATCAATGTCAGGGAAAGCAATTCAATTCGATGATTCCTTCCAAGGAGGCCGGAAGTTGAAGCATGAATCCTTTGTCAATTTATTTGCCAATTTGCCTATTCATTTTATCCTGAATAGAGGTAAGTAAGTAGATCCTCGGTTGTTCATACGAACTAATAAATCCAATCCGATATTTTAATTGATACGAGATCATCATTATATTAACACGACATAATTTGATACTTCCAATCTTAACAATAAGCGACAGTTACGAATGTTATGATCGACTTATGATTGCATTGATCTGATCCATTTGTTCATGAAAGTGCGTATAGCACATAAGTAAGTGCTCAAGTGGCTCAAGAAAAGAACGCAATAATAGGAACAAGAACCACTCTCCACACACCCAGTTGCCAGTAATACATACAATTATGAGAAAAATGCTAAAGGAATAATTTGCGACCACGAAAATATGCGAGAAGTGGGAAGCTGAGGCGCCGATAGGACACAAGGAGTTATGTCTTCTTGTAAAACACCGGCACCAGTTTGCAAACATCGTGTCATCAATCTCTCTGAGGAGTAATTTTCATGCGTATCTGATTACATTCGACTATACCATCATCTTTCAGCTCGCGCTAATAAGTAGGATATTATTACTTATATGTTTACATATTACATCAGCTTTTAAAATTAAACTGGTATCGGGGAGAAAACGTGTAAAAATAACATGTGAAAACAAAATTGGAAACATTTGGCTTTGTACTTTACCTACTTTGCGCTATAATGGCTCATTCTAACCAGGAACATGCTGCTAAACTATGAACCGGATTATTTATATAAACGCATGCGTTACTATTTCCAATAGTCGATATGCCAGCGCGTTATTTTGATAAGCAGGCCATATGATTTCATTTCAGATTTCTGAACAACAAGTAGGTCGCTTGAGAAATGATAACTGCTTGCTAAAGTTCAGCTTAAGCAATGGCATCACATGTCAACTTTGCACTTACCAATGGGATTCATATAGGATATGATGAATTGAGTATTTTGGAAAGGGACGGTCGACAATACGCTATAGTTGGTAATGACTATGATGAGCTAAAAAAAATCATAAAAACGCCGTATGACTTTGACTTCGTTTTAAAATAACTATATCCATTCACCCCTCCCCACACATTTGCATGCATGGAATTCTTCGACCGTTGCGTGAGCTCATAAAACAATCTTTTAATATGTTACACGAGAAATAAAATCCATATTACTGGCTGTCCTGATGATGATGATGATCATTTTTCCCTTCCCTGAATCGTTTCAAATATTTTGAGAAAAGATTCCGTTGTTGCTATTATCATGGCTAATCTTATGTTTAGGAGAGTCAGAGGTGTAAAGATATGAATTGACTTCCTTTATTATTATAGTGACGTGATGCTGCATTGTAGCATGGCTTTAGCGTGATGTGATGATGACTGATACTGATCATGAGGATGAGGAATACATATGAATTCAAAAGTTACTTTGGTTTTTCATAGAATTCGCGATTGCCGTGAATCTCCTACAACGTCCTTGGTTAGGTTGAGAAAAAATCGCTGGTAGCTTTCCAAGTATACAGGAGTAAAGTGGGAAAACCTTGTTTCAAGTCTATCCTGTTCGTTCCGCAACAATGATTAGCTGTTGCATAAAAACCAACAATAAATACGGCAGTCTTATAGCAAACTCAACAATTGCAGAGGCAGCGAGTGGAACATGAAGCGCTCACCTACCTGGATTAAAATCCGTAATCGGTAACATAGGATTTCGGACTGTACTCTAATACTTTAATGTGGAAAATTGAAGTGCTACCATTATGGCTAAATGACTACCTACGGGAGAAAACTTTTGGATTAGCGCTTTGTACACAGTTGCAGAGTAGATAGTCAACATTATGAAGCATAGGCGTGCTGATCTGAGGGGATGATAAGATTTTTAATGAATTTAAAATAGTTCTCAATGTCTTTGCTATGCGGATGTAGACGAATGTCAGAGTAAATGCTCCAAATTATGCATGTTGACGTAATTATAAACATTCAGATAGGTAAAAAACAAAAAGCGGATTTTTCTAGATAAATATATATTTTTTTTAGCAAAACTGAAATGTAGTACATATTTAACCTTAGTGATACATTAAGCCGAACGAATGGATATTGTCAAGAATACTAAACTATTATAAAAGAAACCGACGTCTATTGGATTCCAAACGATGGCGTTTGTTTGTTATGATCCATTCATACTCTCCAGATTTTGAGTCAAAGGTTCCTTTCTGGACTGACCTTAGTTTCAAGGTGAATCGTGGTCCAAGCTCTCGAAGGGCAGCCCTTTTCCCCTCACCTTTGAATTCATATCTGATAAACAATGAGAATCAGCAATCATTTATAAAATTGTTCATGAAAAACTTTATTTTTTAAAACTAATAGCCTCATAATTCGTACAAACATAATAGTTTACATTGTAAACCATTTAATCTAACCTGTGATGCCTGAAGAAAATGTAGTCACGCTGATTATGAAGCGTCACAATTCGCCTTCCTTTGAATTCAGGTTCGTAATGAAACAACGACGCGAACATACGACCAACAGTCATCCCCAATCGAGTCCTAAAGTTGGACCATAAAATTTCAGGTCGGTGAGTTGTGATTTCTTTCCAGTCCCGCTGCAATTTGAAAATGTAATTAATGAATCATAGAAAACAGTCATAACAATATAAAATCGATTCAATCTTTTTTAGTGAACTTGTGAATGATTGATAAATCACCTTTATATGCTTTGTCAGCTTCACATTACTCAATCGGAAGAAAAATGTGGGCCCATCTGGTAAATGGCTAATAAGCATACTGCCTGAAAAGAAGTAAAGAAACCTTATATAAAAACACGCCAATAAATGTTATGAATTATTACTCTTGACGATATATATCTAAAAAGATCGAAATATGAACAAAACAGATTCAATCAACCTTCATCTTAATTAAATCACTTCATCAGAGTGACGGTTTAAAAAACAGGTGGCACTTGATAGGTTATAGGATTGTCTTGTTTCTCAACCAATCTCTAACAGTGATTTGCTATGCTATAAGAGTTAAATTATCGTTTCTTTCTTGGTTAGTTCAATTCCAGTAAACTAACAGTAAGATTAATTTCAACTGTCTCTCTAGAAGTAGTTTGCCATTCGTAGCTTACTCCATACTGGAAATAGAAACTGTTAAAGCTGACATTCTACATTGGCCTATATACAAACGTAATACTAAAAGACATTTTCATAATGCTTCTGTTATCTGTCCTCCAGGTCCACTTACTTGGTTCTTTCCTATCCTCGTTTATCACTACAATGTCAGTGAAGTCGTGCTCCTTTGCCTGACGAATGATGCTTTTGACCTTTGCCTGACGTCGATGAAACACTGTAGAGTTCGGAATGATGCGCTCCATCTCCTTCAAGAATAATCTCGTTTTCTAAAAATCAGACGTAATGAATAATGATGAGTTGAAATGAAATCACAGATGTTAATCAAATGGCAAATGGCATTAACACAATAGTTTACAAATGCGAGTAGCAACAATATACTTCATAATCTACTTACCAAATTCGGATTCGCAGAGGAAGTAATCAGAACCTTTGGGACGTAACTCTTGGTAAAATAACTTTGAAACTCATCCAACTCCACGTCCTCGCCAGCGTGATCTTCATCCACAATTGTTACATCATGTTCTCTGAGACTTTCCAAAGTCTTTGGAACCTGGCGTGGGGGAGCAGCATCTCCAAGGGCCTCAGCTTCCTGTTGCCTTCGCTTACGTTCTTTCCTCTTCAACTGGAAAGTTTAAAAATGAAACATTTAAAATACAGATTTGCCAGATTTAAGATCAACACCAATTACATTTTAATTGCTTATTTACAAACTACATAGTCATCATTTATTGGTGATTGAAACTACCGTTAATTGTGAACCACATAAAGAAGAACAAAATGAATCTTAATCGAAGTCCTGAACCTCCCCACAAACACCAATAACCGATGACTGATAAAGAGCTTGTTTAATTACGGAACTTAACAACAATTTACCTGGGCTTTTAACTTCTTCGCTTTCGCCACACCAGACCGCTTATTATGCTTGTTTGGATTCTTGTTAGCTCTGATCATTGCTCCATGATAATCATCTAGAGTTGGCCCCGTCGGCTGCTCCATCTCAATTTCCTCCTTAATGTCTTCGTCGCTGGACATGATGCAATTTGGAAACAAATACTTTAATTCCGTAAATAATCACAAAAATCACAAGTAAACTGCAAGTTAATCTAGACGTGATTAACTTTTAAATGTAAGCTAAAGTAAAACTTTAAAAAAATAAGTTTTGTTCCCCACGCTGCAGAAACATGTGCGATGTTGCATGCCGAAAGCTGAAAGCATGAAACATCAACAGAAAGCACTATTGCACAATCACATCATTCAAATCTCGCTACTCGATTCTGTAAAAGTAGGGGCATTGTGAGAAGCTGATGTGGAAAAAACGCATTCAGAAAAATGTAACGTTTTTAAATATCCCTACCACCTCTCCTATCATCAACGTAAATCAATCGCAATTGCTTTTTTGGAATGTTATGCGATCTGATCGACTGGAAAGGGCTTTATTTCTTACTAGTTTCCTGGAACATGGAAATGCTTGATAATATTGAACACTTATACTTATTACAAATTTTATGCTTAAATAATTTCATACAAATCTCGAACTATATTTTCAATTTTTGTAAATCGATACATTATTAACAATTAAGAATTTCCAACTCATATCAAGTTATGCTTTGTTCTTGAATATTTTTTATAACAAAGATGCATAACAAATCATATATTTTTTTAATGGAATGGAGTCGCATATTGACGTACTTAAAACTTTAAAATTCACACTGACAGATCAGAGCTTCTTTGGCATGGCATGATCTACGCGTTGCATGTTTGGATAATAATATTAATCCGTTAATCTGTGAACCAACATAAATATCATCCATTCATATTAGAAAAGCACCTTGGAAGCAAATCGTATTTGTTACTGGCTATTGTAAGATATCTGTCGGAATTATTTTTTTCCATCCCGTTTAACAAAGTATTCCTTGTTATGAACGATGAGATCCGTGATTTAAACAGTCTGTTCAGCAGATATACGGATCAGTCTATGTTTTGAGGAAAAAGAATGGCATTCTCCTCTCGGCACCATGCAAACACTTAATTTCTTGCAAAATTTTCATATGATTAGGAATGTAGGTATACGTATATGATAGTCCTTCTAGTCTATCTTTTAGCACATTTGGCGGACATTACATACACCGGCAAGCATTAACTTTCATGTTTCATTCGAGTCATTATCATCATTTCCATTCCATCATGATCAGATCATCACGTTTAGCACGACCCGTAGTAAAAAAAAAGTAGGTACCAAGTAGGTGCAAATAAAAACAATAAGGAAATGCTGTTCATTCGCTGCGCTGGCCTCTCTCAAACTTTCTCAACAAGTCAATAACAATAACGCCGTGCCATAATCCAACATATCTTGAATAGTTAACTACCACCTACTTACGCTACATTACCAACATGCAAGCCAAATTTAATGTCCATGTAGACGAAAAAGGATCCATGTATCAGTCCCAAATACTCCCAATCCCAACAACAAAGGAATCAGCAAGAGCAACAATAAATTCGAAATGTAATCATCCTGTTATATAAAGCTTCTAACCAATTTCTGAATGAATCGCGACATGAGCTCCAACTTGGTATTTTTATTCAAAGCTAACAATGCGACTGTGCTACGCTCAATAAGGGTTAAGGATGAACAAGTATAAAGACTAGTTCCATGTCAAACGGTTCAAAAAGCCATATTTGGCAATTCTAACAAACCGTAATGACAGCACGCGAAACATGTAGCTAATGAATGGCAAGTGATGGCATTGAAAATTTTTTTGAAATCGCCCAATAATTAAGATCATTGTGCAGCTTTGCGTCAAGTGGTAGCATTAGTATTAATTATCCATTTCACTTTGGAACTGGTAACTTTCTGGGTATTTTAGTAATTGTGTCATTATATTAGCATTATAAAATAATTAAAATTTAAAATATTTAAAAAAACATTGTTCGAAAGGGTACAAAATGAACATATAAATCAATTCTTAAATCATACCTATTCTTAAATGTGGTTAATTATTACCTTAAATGACTTAATTGCTCTAAGTTAATTAAGTTACAAAGCTGCACAATGATCTTAATTATTGGG